>OY856186.1:68612922-68691461 GCA_963693315.1 Diogma glabrata
TCAAACCAAAAATTGACAATCCTGTCTGCCCATTATAGCAATAACTTTTAAATGAAATAGTTTAGCCCGCTAATGATACAAACATGTTCTTATTATCTTAACTAAATTAATTAAATTTACATTTTATTATATTTTTTAAAAAGTCCGAGTGGCAAGATGTCCGCTAGAAATAGGTAGATTTCAAGATCAGACAGTTTTGTGTACAAGTAGAGTCTGATGTATCAGATTAGTTTAAACAAAACAAAATGATTACAACAGATATCGAATAAATTTTAAAAAGAAAATTAGCTACATATAAGAAAAACTACATCTATCCAATTTTGCAACAAACAAATATAAAAACTACCACAGAACACAGGCGCGCACACAAGGGGGGGGGGGGTTCGGGTCCGGACCCCCCCCCTCCAACCGATAATCTTTCAGTATTGTTTTTTAAATTTAGACATTATTTAGTGTTAACCATAAGAAATTATAGATTAACATTTCTGAATATCGTAAGATACAATGCTAACCAGGGATCTAAGGTTACTCACTATTGATCAATTCTCTTTGAGGATTTTACGAGATTTTATGATGAAAGCTATTTTTAAAGTTTTGCGGATTACAATTATCAAGGAAGACCAACGTTAGTAAGGCATTCCAGAGATGCTAAATTCTGTTAAAAAAATTTCTTTGAAAAGCTACATCTTGTCACTCGAACCTTAAAAAGATGGGCTGCTATTGATACTCTGTTCAGGTAAAATTGATTTGATCTAGGCAGACACGCGCGTTTATCCATAGTGTATTTGTGTACCGTCAAATCAGCAACATACAAAGAATCTAGCTCATTAGTAAGATTAGAATTGCTGAGCAGCAATGAAAGTCTCACCAAGGTTTTTAACCGAATGTTCCAGATATGTGTGACAAAGAATGTAAATTTCCCGTCGCTCTTCCTTTACAAAAATCGCATTGTCTTTCATTAAGTAACGACTTAAGAAGCTCATAATATTAAATTAATGAACATTTGTTGAATTCATGTTAGCAACTTTTTTGAAATTGGCTGTACCTGGCCATTTTTTAAAGAGCATTTATTTTAAATTTTATTGCTTCTTCACATTTACCCGAATCCTAAAGATCAGCCTTTAGAACCATATATCGGAATAAACCTGCGCATACCCACGTGTATTATTTCTGAAAAATTAGAAGCAGAAATGTTTGAATTAAACATATATCTCTAAGCCCCTGCCAATCTGCAACCCAAATAAGACTAGGATTAGATTGAAACTGTTTGGGAACTTGTAAATTTAGATGAGTGGAAATCAAAATATGGTCTGAACCACCTAAAGGTTCTGATACTTTAAATTGTACAAACGAAAGATCATTTATCAAAAACAAATAAAGCAATTTACTAATTTGACCATGACTGTCAGGAGCTCTGGTAGGTTGTTTGGCCGTTATATCCGAGTGAAAATAAATAAAAAATAAAATAATAATATATTAATAATATAGTATAAATTTTGTTTGACTAAAATGTTTTAGTATCAATAAATTCGTTTCCTTCTTGATAATGAAACCCCAACAAAAATATTTGTTTTCCAGCCATATTGGCCCTTAGAAACAAACAAATATTATTTAATATTTGGTTCCATAACAAAAATCCCTTAACGATTTAAGTCCTAATATCTATACAGCCCAATATTATATTAAACCAGATAATCGAAAACGAAAAAAATAGAAATTGACAGAGCGAAAACGCGAGAAAAATCACATTGTTTGCGGAACGCTTTGCTGTGATCTGACTGTTTTAGAAACTCCTAAAGAAAAACCAAAAATCCAGTCTACAGGCGTTAGTATGAAAGATTTTTATTTCAAACCCAAAATTGTCAAAAAAATCTTAAGGGGGTTAACTACCAGCAAAGTCTCCGGTCTGAACATCATTCCTCCTATTCTAACAACATTTTCAAAGGAACTTGCACCTTCTCTTACTAAAATTTTCTACAAATCCTATAGATCTGATATTTCTCTTTCGTGCTAGAAGTTAGCCAATTCATTCCCAAAACGAAACAAAATGTGATATTTCAAATTAAAGATTGCAATATAATTGCTCTCAGTTCTATCTAAAATATATGAGCATTATATTAATACACACCAGTAATGCCAGATCGGGTGATTTTTTTCCGTTTATGGGATATTTCATTTAAAACAGGAAAGCGGACAAAAACTTGGCAAGCAGCCTTTTTCACAATTAATTGTAGAAGCTTTTTAAATTTTAAACTTATTCAAAATGGTCGCAACAACTATTTTTTACTATCCTTCCAGAAAGATGTTGATTACTCAATAATTTTGTTTAAATGAATCTGCCATTCATCGCCTTTATAGTATACAGTAAAATCGATGAAATTTCAGATGAAATGATGAAAAATGATGAAAATTCAGATGAATCGATGAAATTTATTTTCTTACGAAAATAGAAACAAAAGTTTCGAAAATCCCACAAGCAATAACATATTTCTGAGTTTCAGGAATATTTTCACACTACGAGACGAAAAATAAAATCACCTACAATAAGGAACTACAAGATCCTTTCTATGCATCGATGCATTTTGAACATATTAAAAAATATTGTTATAGTGGTGGATTTTGAAGTTTTTTCCATACAAACAATTGGATTTATATATATGTATATTATTTTTAATTGTAAGCTTGATGGGAAGTTTTTTCTTAAAGAAACGGTAAAATCGGTAAATTTTGATACGGCAACGGGAAATTTATTTTTTAGAGTCTAGCATCACTGATGCACACATATAAACATTTTTAAAAGACAAATCTTACGACAAAGCCAATACGTTTTTTGAAACAAAAGATCAACAACCGATCGAAACACACCGATTTACATCGTACAAATGAAATGCTTAGTCCGAATCAACAGTCCCGGGGGTGTACAATCGACACAGGTTTAAAAATCGTTCATCAACACCTCAACAGGCATGTTGTTGTGAGACCTACGTCTTAAAAGGTATATATGTGTGTTGTTGTAATTCCTACACAGCGCTTTATATTAAAAACAAAATTTGTTGGACCCATCCCTAAAACTTTTTCTGTGTGCGCCCCTGACAGAACATATGTGTGACAATTTATAATACTATATGAAAAACACACGCCAAACCTATTCTATATCGTGAAATTACTGCAAAATATCATAATAGTTTATTTCTAAGAAAAAAAAATTAATTTCTTCTACTCAAATCTTTTTATTTATTTTTTTCATTGACTGTTATAAGGTTTTTGGAAATTGTTGTTGTAGGGGATTGTTGCAAACTTTTTTGTTGAAGCCGACAAGTCAAAAACCTCTAACTGCAGAGGTGTGTATTTATAAGAAACGGATTAAAATTTTTTCACAGATTCTGAATTTATGAAGGTTTTAAAAGTATTAGTATCCAAACGGCCGTTATAACGGATTTAAAAAGCCAATTTTTTTCTAGTATAAAGCCTCTAGTTTCTTAACCATGTGTTGAATTTTGCTGATTTACGAACTTGTCCAAGAAATTCATAAAACACACATTTTAAAAATAGTTTTTGATCTGGCTCGACAAATGCGACCGTGAGAGTGCCGGTTGATTCAAACGCAGTTTATGTTTTACAAGCTTTTTTGTTGAAGCCGCTCACTCAGAAACCTTCAACTGCAGAGGTATATTTTTTGTAAGAAATTAATAAAACGGTTTTAAAGATTCTAAATTTATGAAGTTTTTAAAAATATTAATATTCAAACGGCCGTTATAGCGGATCTAAAAAACAGACTTTTTTTTAGTATGAAGCCTCTTGTTTCTTAGCCATGTGCCGGATTTGGCTGATTTACGAACTTGTCTAAGATATTAATAAACACACATTTTTAAAAAAGGTTTTTTGATCTGGCTCTACAAATGCGACCATTAGAGTGCCGGTTGTTTCAAAAAAAAATTTTTTTTGCAAACTTTTTGTTGGAGCTGCTCACTCAGCAACCTATAACTGCATTTAAAAACATTTTTAAAACATTTAAAAACATAAAAACAAACTGCACTAAAACATTTTTCTTATTGATATATTGGTGTATAGCTGAGATATAACTTAGAGCTGCTCTAAGTTTTGGTAATACCACACTTATATTATTATGCAATCTAATATTGCTAATGGTTACCTGTAATTATAACACCTGTAATTATACACCTGTAATTATAACACATATCTGTTTTAGACCGGCTGAAGACAGCGTCAGGGTTTAGATCGTTCCCACGATTGTATTGTAACGATAACAACGTTCGTAAATTTTATCTTAGTAAATTTGTCACCTAATCAAACAATCTAAATTCATCTAATCCTAAGCTAAATATTTCGAATTCTTGTTTATATTTTCATTTAAAAACAATAGAAATTCCCTTATTTCTTTTGGTGAAACTCAAAACTTTTTATAATTTGGACGCCATTTATTTTTCAGGTGTGCAATAAAACAGTTGGTTCTAGAAAATTTGACTATGCAATAAGATGTAGCGACATCGGTTGTTTATATCAAAATTAAATTAAATTGAACATGTCAAGCTGATAAGTATTTAACCAAAACAATTTACGAATTCAGGAGAACTATTCCAACTCACCACCACTTTGGAATCTGCGTTACCAGGTAAGTTTTTGCTCGCATTACCTATTTGTTCTGGCTTGCTGGTACTTACACTGACGAATTAACTTGTTGAACTTACACTGACGGGTTAACTTGAAGTTTTTATATACTACAGATGATGAAAGCAAGAATAAGGGGCTTTTTCATTCATTATTTTTAAAAAATTATATTATCTTGTTTAGTTTTGAACAAACCAAAAAATGTGTTAGCTTGATGTATCCCTATTGTACTTTGAATATGATAAAATTCAATAGAAATTTAATGCGGCAAATAAAAATTTTTTTTCCATTCTTTTTTATAAAAACTATCCGTTGCTATCCACAGAGATTATAAAAAATGCAGTAAATAGATTAACAATTACGAATAATACTCCAGATCTAAAACATTTTTTGATGTAGTTCGTGTTAAAATCAAAAAAAATTTATATGAAAAAAAAATTAGTCAGATTTGAGTCAAATTTTAGGTCTTGATCAACTTGGACATGTAGCTATTTCGATGATGATGTATATGATCAAGCTATAACAAGCCGTCGAAAGTTCACCCAACACGGAAAACAGACACTAACGCTGAATTGGTATTGTCGCCAGTGCACACGATATGTATTATATCATTGAGTATACTTTGCAGGTAGGGTTTGGAATAAAATTTCAGGACTTAGTCCCCCATAACGAGTAACAAAAAATGCAATTTAATTTTGATATTTATTTTCTCATACATGTATTAGCCATTTGATCAACATAACAAATGTTGAGTTTTAAACTCGTAATTAAAATTAATTTGTTTGACTGTTTTAGAAATTATGTATCCAAAAAAAATTTAAACTCAATACCCATATATAAGGTCATAATATCAATTCATAGAGCGCATCCGGTATAAAGTTTCAGTTTAATGCCACGTGTCAGAATGATTAACATTCCACATTTTTAAATCTAAAACATTTTATAATTTTGATATTCATTTTTTATCGCCGAATGTGAAATGATGATCCCAAATATTAATTTTTTTATAACAGATTTGTTTTAAGTAACTTAACTGATTTTGTTGTTGTTGTTTTATAATAAACGCTTGCCCGAAATAAAAATGACTTAATATCTCTTTATTTCAAATAAGAAATTTATAAAAGTCAGTTTAAAATAATCGTATTTCAGATATAATTCCTCAACGGTTATTTAGAGTAAAATCACTTCCTTTCCTTATTACATAAAATCCAATCTTGTTATAACACTGATCCATCAAACAACAAAGCAATTTATATATCTCTTCCATCAAATATGATTCAACAATTTAGTGTTAACTTTTAATTTCATTTTAACTTTTGATTATATTTAATAATTTACCCACCCACATAATTTTTTACAACTATAATTATTTTCTTGCCGGGCATTCAGACATATCCAAACAATCATTACATTGATGACGGTGGTTACAATAAACATCAATCACTAATATTTTTAATGTAATATAAAAATATTTTCCTCATCAAACTTTATTAAAACTTTTTAAATATAATTTCAAGAATTAAATAAAGAAGAAAATAAAAAATTATAAAATCAAAAACAAAAATTTTTTTTTAATTGATGAACACTTGCGTGACTTGGTATCATCGTTGTCCCCCCACATTATAGTGATTATTATTTTTTATTATTATTATTAATCACAATCATTTTGAAATTTAATTTCTTCTTAATTTTTAATATTAGATGTAAATGTGGTACTTTAAATCCCTATCTACAAACTACGATTTAATATAACCAACCAGTATATTAATGAACAAAAAATATGTCTTAATTTATTTTGATTACTTTAAGCAATTTTATTATTGTATTATCTATTTCTCAATTCTTTTTTCCACAAAAAAAAAAAAAATAAACAATTAACAAACGCGCTAAAAATCTTTTTCAATTAAAACAAAAAAATCATAATAAAAATTAATTTGAAATAAAATAAAGTTAAATTTGTTTTCTAATTCAAATTATTTCAAAGGCACCGTCTATGTCCAAATACATATTTTACAGTCGTTACGATGAATAAACAGAAATGGTTATGATTCAATTTCATTTTTATTTCATTTTGAATTTAATGATTTTTAATAATATTATTTAGTAGAACTCAACGAAGACCTCAATGTTATATAGAAAAATTGTTTTCGTAGATAAGTTTGGAAAAAAATTTGTAAATTGTAATGGTAGCATCGTTAATTTTACTTAATTTTCGATTAATTTAACCAAACACGTATGTTTTTTTACAAAAAATAAATGCAAATCTTTATTATTTTTTATCGTCTTTTTAACTAGTCGTGAAACACTTTTTTTCTTAGATTATCGTTTAATGTTTTATTTAAATTGATGGAAAAGATGTATGTATACTATATAATAACCTGGCAGAAAGAAGGCTAAGTAACCAACAAGTGCTCACAAAAAGTCATTAAATCATAACATTTAAAATACGGTTATGCGTTTCCACATTGGACGCACTAAAACAAAATTCTCCACTATGTGTGACCTAGGAGCTATAAAGAAAATACCGCTTGAATTTGACAACGCTTACTCCGTATGAAAAACACCTATTCCGCAGAGTGGACAGAACAAAATCTATTTGTGGAATGCGCAACATTATACAAGGCATGATGCAACAAAATAATGGATTGGACCAAAAGATGAAATAAGGCTGAGGCTGAAATAATCAATATATTTCAGCTGTTTTCATATGTATCAAAAACGAAACATAGCGAATTGTATGATCATCAGGTCAAAGGTCTAGGTTGCACACATTTGATAACACGATTTCTTATCAAACAACGTACAAGAAGTTGTGTATATTCAGCTTAATCGCATGTTGGCTCTCGACATCACTGCAGAAAGACAAACAGTACGCGGAGCTCGACAGTGGAGGGCGTAAGAAAGAAATATCAAAACCAAACTAAGTTTGGATACCATCCCAAGTAACAAATTTTGTTTACAAATTTATTACAGTACATTTACTCTGTAATCGTAAAGTTACAGTGGTAACTGTACCGTAAACGTTCAGTAAGTGTTTCGTATACATTTTGGGGAATAATTTTGGCTTTTACTGAACGTTTACGGATATCAATTTGCGTAAGAATTATGTATGATTACAAACACGTACGTAGTGTTACAGAAAGCAAAATGTATGCGATTTTAATCACTACGGATTACTTACAAAAAAGTTACAATCTCATACTTTAATACGAAGTTGTAGATGATTTTTTGTAAACAAAAAATATAAATAAATATACAAATACAATAATATATTTTATGCTTATGAAATGCAAATATTATATTTTGGCATAACTAATTTTGTATAGTTGGATGTCAAAATTTACAAACGAATAATAAAATTTCAATTAAATTTTGCAAATACTTTTAAATTAATAATGCGCCATAAAAATAATAAATTATTAAATATAATTTTAAAAAAAATTTTATATGTCAATTTATTTCAGAGAGATAAAATTATATAAAATTTGTTTTATTATTTTCATAAATTTAAGTTTTTCTAAAATACTTATAACATAAGTTATAAAACCCCAATAAAGTTTCATTAAATGTATTATGTTATTTTTTTTAAATACAGTCAAATATTAATTTTGCATAAAAATGGCTGAGTTTTCAATTGTAAGCTTTCAAATACAAGTTCGCCCTATGTAGATATACAGAGAGTGCACAGAATATATACACTTACATTTTATTTACATTTACGCTTCCATATTTAAAATGTTAACATGTTAACGTAATGTAAACGCTATGTGTTTGATCTGTAAACATAATCATACAATTACAACTTCCAACTCAAAGAGTTTACATGTATAAATTATGTAAACGTTTAGTATTAGCCTCGTTGTTGTGCATTTACATTTACACCTTCCTTTTACAAATATTTACTTGTATATGTTTTGTAAAAGCTTTGTATAAATCCTTTTACAACTTTTGACATTTGTGAAATAAACAAAAGTGACATTTATTTTTTATTTGGTACAAGCAATCCTCATGCACTTAACTTTGGTATATGTCCAAATTTTTTTTTACATAAACGGGGGGTGGGAGACTATGTACATTTGAACCTACACAATTATTTACATTTACATATGTCAATAAATTAGTTAATGTAATCCTGGCATTGCGATTCGGCCAGATCTAAATATAATAAGTTTAAATGTATCTTATAATTATCTTACGAAATTTTGCCTCATAGTGTTCTAAGCTTGGCACTGTTGGACCACAATAAAATGCAAATGGTCTCCGAATTCCGAAAGATCGGTTATACATAAAATCGACCAAAATTCTTTTTGCTATTAAAAATGGGAAGGCCGTCAATGTTGAGAGTAACTGAAATATTAATTAAGTGATCCAAATTCAAAAACTTTAACCAACGTATTAGCTCATAATACCATAGCTTTCCACTACCCGTCAAAATAATATTTATATTTTGAAGTGTTTGCAATAATTTTCGGGGACTCTTTGGTTAGAAATTAAATCCACAAAACTTTAAAATCACAAGTGACTTTTAAATTAATTAAGACTTAAGATTCGATTAACTAATGCCCAATATATTGAGTCGTCTATCACTGAAAGCTGGCTATAAATTTCTTTATCATCGCACGATGGAAACAGACATCTTTTATTAAACAAAAAATTTTGACTTAAGAAAACTGTATAAATTATGTGACAGTATAAATACATTCCTAATGTAAATATCCCGTAAATATACGGTAAGTATATAAGTTCTCAATAAAATAAAGTTTTGTAATTAATCTGTAAATGTAAAAATACATTTACAAGGCCAACGTTTAGTATATTTACAATGTAGCTATAAGCTCTCGTAGACTTTACACAATGTAGTCATTTTGTAGAAGTAATAATACAGTTACATAGTACATAATCAGAAACGTTACATTCGAAGCTATAAGTTTACTACTACACTGTAGCTATACTGTGTACAATCAGAAACAATATTTTGTAGAAGTATAAATACCGCAACCTATTTTGAGTACAGTATGTGTTCCGTAAATAAAACAACAATAGTTTGTGACTATAATATATACAAAATGTTACTTGGGATGTCATTCAGTTTAAACGACGCATACTGATAGATACATTTAGAATAAAAAACCAAAGACAAAAACTTCTTTTGTTTCCGGTCGTTCATTGCATCAATTTACTGCCATGCCGATCGATTTAAAGATCGGTAATGCCCCGCACTACTTGGTTTTCGTTTATCTAAATAGCTTTTAGATCACATATTCCACCTTTAAACAGCATTAAGCTCCCCTTTCGATATCGCGTATCGTCTAAATTCAGTTAGGTTGACTACAAATGTAGAAAATAGCCGTTTCCGTTTAAATCAAAGCGATGCGGTAGATCGCTGTTCATGAAAAAAATAGCGATTACTACTTTGCTTAATTACTCTGAACCTAGTAGACATAACCTTAAAAAAAAGATTTGATCTAATGTTCTTTAACATATATAAACTTATGACGAGTTTTGTAACATAAACTCACCCTGAAATTTTAATTTGAGATAGATTATGTACAATAAACCGTATACAAAATTAATTAAAACATAAAATTTGGAAAAAAATGTTCCAATTATGTAAATTTGATTTGAAAATATTTTTAATACAATAAAAGTTGTCTTATTACTTTGCATCCTTCTATTGAACGTTTTTTATAGTTTACAAAAGTAACATAAAAAGCTCAGTTTTATTTTGATGATTCTGGTCTTGAATAAGACAAATAAAAAAGGAAGTTGTCATAAAAACATTATTATTGAACTATATGTATATTGTGTAAACTTTAAATCGGTATATGTAATCGATCTACTTTATATACTTTTTCTAATGATCTACTATGCTCACTCTACTCACTCAACTCATTCAATTTATTCAACTCACTTAACTTACTCAAGTCGCTCAACTCAATCAACTCACTCAACTCACTCAACTCACTCAACTCACTCAACTCACTCAACTCACTCAACTCACTCAACTCACTCAGCTCACTCAACATACTCAACTCACTCAACTCACTCAACTCACTCAACTCACTCAACTCACTCAACTCACTCAACTCACTCAACTCACTCAACTCACTCAACTCACTCAACTCACTCAACTCACTCAACTCACTCAACTCACTCAACTCACTCAACTCACTCAACTCACTCAACTCACTCAACTCACTCAACTCACTCAACTCACTCAACTCACTCAACTCACTCAACTCACTCAACTCACTCAACTCACTCAACACACTCAACTCACTCAACACACTCGACACACTCAACTCACTCAACTCACTCAACTCACACAACTCATTCAACTCATTAAGCTCACTCAGATCATTCAACTCACTCAACTCACTCAGTTCACTTAACTCACTAAACTCACTCATCTGACTCAACTCATTCAACTCACACAACTCACTCAACTCACTTAACTCACTCAACTCACTTAACTCACTCAACTCACTCAACCCATCCATTTCACTCATCTCACTCAACTCACTCAACTCACTCAACTCACTCCACTCACTCAACTCACTCAACTCACCCAACTCACTCAACTCACTCAACTCACTCAACTCACTCAACTCACTCAACTCACTCAACTCACTCAACTCACTCAACTCACTCAACTCACTCAACTCACTCAACTCACTCAACTCACTCAACTCACTCAACTCACTCAACTCACTCAACTCACTCAACTCACTCAACTCACTCAACTCACTCAACTCACTCAACTCACTCAACTCACTCAACTCACTCAACTCACTCAACTCACTCAACTCACTCAACTCACTCAACTCACTCAACTCACTCAACCCACTCAACTCACTCAACTCACTCAACTCACTCAACTCACTCAACTCACTCAACTCACTCAACTCACTCAACACACTCAACTCACTCAACACACTCGACACACTCAACTTACTCAACTCACTCAACTCACTCAACTCACTCAACTCACTCAACTAACTCAGCTCACTCAACTGACTCAACTCACTCAACTCACTCAACTCACTCAACTCACTCAACTCACTCAACTCACTCAACTCACTCAACTCACTCAACTCACTCAACTCACTCAACTCACTCAACTCACTCAACTCACTCAACTCACTCAACTCACTCAACTCACTCAACTCACTCAACTCACTCAACTCACTCAACTCACTCAACTCACTCAACTTACTCAACTCACTCAACTCACTCAACTCACTCAACTCACTCAACTCACTCAGCTCACTCAACTCACTCAACTCACTCAACTCACTCAACTCACTCAACTCACTCAACTCACTCAACTCACTCAACTCATTCAACTCACTCAACTCACTCAATTCACTCAACTCACTCAACTAACCCAACTCACTCAACTCACTCAATTCACTCAACTCACTCAGCACACTCAACACATTCAACACACTCAACTCACTCAACACACTCTACTCACTCAACTCACTCACCTCACTCAACTCACTCAACTCACACAACTCACTCAACTCATTAAGCTCACTCAGATCATTCAACTCACTCAACTCACTCAGTTCACTTAACTCACTAAACTCACTCATCTGACTCAACTCATTCAACTCACACAGCTCACTCAACTCACTTAACTCACTCAACTCACTTAACTCACTCAACTCACTCAACCCACCCATTTCACTCATCTCACTCAACTCACTCAACTCACTCCACTCACTCAACTCACTCAACTCACCCAACTCACTCAACTCACTCAACTCACTCAACTCACTCAACTCACTCAACTCACTCAACTCACTCAACTCACTCAACTCACTCAACTCACTCAACTCACTCAACTCACTCAACTCACTCAACTCACTCAACTCACTCAACTCACTCAACTCACTCAACTCACTCAACTCACTCAACTCACTCAACTCACTCAACTCACTCAACTCACTCAACTCACTCAACTCACTCAACTCACTCAACTCACTCAACTCACTCAACTCACTCAACTCACTCAACTCACTCAACTCACTCAACTCACTCAACTCACTCAACTCACTCAACTCACTCAACTCACTCAACTCACTCAACTCACTCAACTCACTCAACTTATTCAACTGACTCAACTCACTCAACTCACTCAACTGACTCAACTCATTCAACTCAAATCGTTCAACTCACTCAACAGCGTAAAACGGTCTTTGCTAAGACAAATTTTTTAAAAAGAAATGTGTTGAGGTTTAGACTTGTAAGTTGTTATGAAAACATTATTGTAATTTGTTTTTTTACTCCAAATGACTGAATATTTCCATAAATTTTTCGGGATCCAGTTTAAATTTAAAAACTACAAAAAATCGTGATATCTGCTACAAAAAACATCAAAAATGTAAATTTTAGTCCGTGAAAATGGAGCAGTTTTCTGTTTCAAAACTATATACTCACTACAAAAAGAAGTGATATCCTGTGTCAAGCAGAAACGAGTGTAAAACAAAACATTTTCAAATAATCAAGTGTTCTACATAATTCGAAATACTTCCTTTGTCACTCGGATAAGAGCTTAGAATAAAACAGCTTCAACTAACTACGTATTAAAACAAAAGTTTCTAGTAAAAGTTCCAAATAATAAATTTGATTTATTTCTATACGAATGTGGGATTACTGTGGGATTACTGTGGGATTACTGTGGGATTACTGAATCGAGAAAAGGGCGGAACAATCACGAAACCACAGTGAGGACTAAAAGATTATATAACTCTAAGTAACTTGATCTTCAAATAGCATGGTCTTATGCTGTGTGCCTCCAACGACTAAACAAACTAAACTAAATAAACTTTTAAAGCTTCTGCTATTGTTTCATAGGAGGTGAACGAAAGGTTTATTGACGACCGACGTGTCTTTTGGATGACTTTTCATTATATTGTTAATGGAGTGATGTACTAGTAGAACAAATTATCTCAAAATAATTTCATTAATTTAATCATTTGTACTCTTGATGTACGTCTCCGTTTATTTTGTAATATACGTCTTTTATTTAATAAACGATATTTAAAAATCACAACAGTATATCTGTATTATAATAGATACAGCAATTTCATTATTATGGGATACATATTATTATATAAAGAGATTCGTTTACATTTTAGTTCTTGTGTATTGTTAAAACTTTTTTTATATTGAACATATTTACTAACCTTTGACGTTTCCTTTAGTTTAGTCTAATCAAATTAACAAGCACAGATAATGACTTTTGTACTAATGGCATCTATGTATAAATTGCATAAACTAGTTTACGTTTAGTTTAGTTAGTCAATTAAGTCCTTTGAGCCACACAGCATAAATTTACAAACTAGAGTCTGTAGTATAATAAACTGACTAATAAATTAGAAAAGTCGGAGCTCTCACTGAGATTTCGTGATTGTTCCACCCTTTTCTGGATTCAGTCAATAGTACAAATATTGAATCCCACATTCATTCCTATAGAAATAAATCAAATTTATTATTTGGAACGTTTACTAGAAACTTTTGTTTTACTACGTATATAGTTAGTTGAAATTATTTTATTCTAAGCTCTAATCCGAGTGACAAAGGAAGTATTTCGAATTATGTAGAACTATTTGTAGAATTATTTGGAAATGTTTTGTTTTACACTTGTTTTTGCTTGACACAGGATATCACTTCTTTTTGTAGTGAGTAGATAGTTTTGACTATTAAATAGTAAACTGCACCATTTTCACGAACTAAAATTTACATTTTTGATGTTTTTTGTAGCTAAAATCGATTACATGTCCTACTTGTAGCAAATTAATCCTTGTATAGTAGAATTTTTTTGCCAGCGAACATGAAATTTGTTTGTTATGCGCATATTGATTTGCACATGCGCGAATATTCAGTGTCTCGATTCAAATATTTAAAAAAAACTATTGGGGTCCCATTGAAATGGACAAAAAAACGCATAAAATTTATAAATTACTATTTAAATTCAACCAATTATAATAGTAGAAATATTAATGATTTTGTAGGAAATATAACAAAATTTTGATAATTAAAAATAATTATAATAAAAATAACGACGCCTATGTAAACAAATATCACAACAAAC
The DNA here is from genome assembly GCA_963693315.1 of Diogma glabrata. Taxonomy (NCBI): domain Eukaryota; kingdom Metazoa; phylum Arthropoda; class Insecta; order Diptera; family Cylindrotomidae; genus Diogma; species Diogma glabrata. The sequence continues at coordinate 68,627,654 of OY856186.1, forward strand.
AAATGGTACGAACTAGAAATAGAAATTTAACTAATATAATTGTTTTGAAAACAAATTTATCCCAAAATAAATAATACATCTCTGTTTTACTTTTTGTCTCATCTTTTATCTTTTGCTGCGTCCTATCTGTCAAAAATTCGCTGGCAAAAAAGTTCTACTGAGTAAGGTATGAAAGTAAGTAATGAAGTAAGTAAGTAATGAAAAGTTTCAAGCAATCGTGATACATCACGAATTATTCAAGCGTATCGGCACTACTTGTACAAAACAAGCAAAATTCAGTTGTTTTAAAAAAGATCAAAACTCCCAAGTGAATCCTGATTTTATGTGAAAGTTTTATAATTATCTTGATGTCAGCAGTACTGGAGTAAGAAATGTGTTGTTATACAGAAGACAGTCAATAAAAGCGAAACATTGCTTATATGAGGCAAAAGCTAACATAATTACACACAACATAATTACAGTTTATCACTTATTAGCAGCTGTGTTAAGTGTAAAACCATGCCTAGCAATTAGCATGCATCTATTCTAGTATCTGCAGTTCATAGTAATCACGGACCAAAGTAGGTTAAAGTGGTTAATAAGTCAAAAATTGACAGAGAGGTTTGCTAATTGGAGCAACCAGTTACACGGATTTATTTTTTTAAATTGAAATTTGACAGCAGAGAAACCGAAAGTGGTGGTAAGTGGTGCACTTTCAAACAGCTCACTGCAAATCTTTTATTTGTCACCAAATGCTTGTTGGTGATCTTCGGCAACTGAAACTTATTTCAGGAAGTATTGAGGTAGAAATCGAGAATGGGTTGGAAAAAAATTGGCTGCATTGGTAGTAATACCGCTGTTGCGAATGGTCGTGGTGAATATTTAAGCTGATTAACTCGGTCACGCTCCTACATGGAGTAGAAGCCCCACAAGAAGGAATCTTAAAATTTGTTCTGGATGCTAAAATTTTTTTCTTATATATCGAGCTGACTGATGCCGACCTTAAAAACGATATCTGTAGGACACTGCAAATACTTTTACCTTTACAACAAATTCTGGTGCTGCAAGAATCTTTCCAGTCTCCTATTCTATATGATCTCAGAGAAAGCGTAGGTATGTGTTCATTTTTCAATGAATCGCCGCAATACGGTAACATCAACCACCTAATTTCTTAGTATTTGTATCGCATTGGTTCACGTTTCAACATTTTCGGTAAATATCAGATTTCCAATACGATCTTATAATTCCTTCGAGTGACCTTCTGATACAAAAGGCATGAGAAAATATGTGTACGTAGTTTATACCCTCGAACTCATGAATATTTGAGCCCATAAACACTGTATTCTTACGAAATTTTTTTTAAAGTGATGCTGCAAAGAAAGCCTCAGCCAAAAATACTCACTATTGCCTAAATTTTAAAGCATTCGACAACGTTACATATAAAGTAGCGGACGCTTTCAGGGAAAGGACTTTATATCTTGATAATTACATCAAAACAAAACACTGCTGGAAACAAAAACAAAACACTGCTGGAGTATTTGTTCTTCGAGATATTTTTGTCATCCTAATCGGCGAATTGGGGTTCTAGGTTCTCATTTACATTTATGGCTGCGTCGCTCCAGGCGGGATTTATTCGTTCATGTATTTTACCCTTTGAAAGTAAAGTAAAGTAAAGTAAAGTAAAGTAAAGTAAAGTAAAGTAAAGTAAAGTAAAGTAAAGTAAAGTAAAGTAAAGTAAAGTAAAGCAAAGTAAAGTAAAGTAAAGTAAAGTAAAGTAAAGTAAAGTAAAGTAAAGTAAAGTAAAGTAAAGTAAAGTAAAGTAAAGTAAAGTAAAGTAAAGTAAAGTAAAGTAAAGTAAAGCAAAGCAAAGTAAAGTAAAGTAAAGTAAAGTAAAGTAAAGTAAAGTAAAGTAAAGTAAAGTAAAGTAAAGTAAAGTAAAGTAAAGTAAAGTAAAGTAAAGTAAAGTAAAGTAAAGTAAAGTAAAGTAAAGTAAAGTAAAGTAAAGTAAAGTAAAGTAAAGTAAAGTAAAGTAAAGTAAAGTAAAGTAAAGTAAAGTAAAGTAAAGTAAAGTAAAGTAAAGTAAAGTAAAGTAAAGTAAAGTAAAGTAAAGTAAAGTAAAGTAAAGTAAAGTAAAGTAAAGTAAAGTAAAGTAAAGTAAAGTAAAGTAAAGTAAAGTAAAGTAAAGTAAAGTAAAGTAAAGTAAAGTAAAGTAAAGTAAAGTAAAGTAAAGTAAAGTAAAGTAAAGTAAAGTAAAGTAAAGTAAAGTAAAGTAAAGTAAAGTAAAGTAAAGTAAAGTAAAGTAAAGTAAAGTAAAGTAAAGTAAAGTAAAGTAAGGTAAAGTAAAGTAAAGTAAAGTAAAGTAAAGTAAAGTAAAGTAAGCTAGTGTGGCATCTGGACACTCTGGCTTGTAATCTGAACAAAATCTTAAACTTACGATATAGGGTCAAAAACGAATATGGATATATATATACAGTGAAACTTTCATAATTTGAACCACTATGAGCCATCAATTTTTGTTCGATTTAGGGAAATTTCGAAATATAGAAGCGATTTATAAAGAAATTCAAAATTTGAGTTCGAAATATAAATATGATTTATAGAGAAATTCGAATAATACACCTTCGATTTATGGAAGTTTAACTATATATATATATATATATATATATATATATATATATATATATATATATATATATATATATATATATATATATATATATATATATATATATATATATATATATATATATATATATATATATATATATATATATATATATATATATATATATATCTATATATATATATATATATATATATATATATATATATATATATATATATATATATATTGAAAGAGATAATTAATTTCCTTAACCTCACTATTTGTGATTTTCGAAAGTTAGTAGGTATATTCCATACTATCCTAAGTCACGTGTGCAGTTATTATTGAATGTTGCCAATCAATATGAAATCAATTTTACGACATAAATGTCAAGTAAATTAGTGAATCGTATGAATTTTTCAATTCGAAATCAGTTTTTGGGTTTATCTGAATAAACCTTATAGTTATTTGTTAATAAAAACAACTTTTATCTCTGAACGTGTTTCGGTTGGGATTCGAACTTAGAACCTCATCAGTACCAACTAAGTTTGAATCTTTTGGTAGACACGCTGTCAACTGCCCCTCGGCGTCGACATTAGAAACATTTTTAATTACGATGTTGTAATTTCTTTTTTCTTAGTGAAAAACTTTTTTTTTTTGTCATACTTCACTGGCTACAGAGTTAGTATTTTTTATTATATAGATTTTATACGTCTTAAACCCGACAAGGTAGGAATTTTTATTGAAAGAGATAATTAATTTCCTTAACCTCACTATTTGTGATTTTCGAAAGTTAGTAGGTATATTCCATACTATCCTAAGTCACGTGTGCAGTTGTGTGCAAAAACGTTTTTCACTAAGAAAAAAGAAATTACAACATCGTAATTAAAAATGTTTCTAATGTCGACGCCGAGGGGCAGTTGACAGCGTGTCTACCAAAAGATTCAAACTTAGTTGGTACTGATGAGGTTCTAAGTTCGAATCCCAACCGAAACACGTTCAGAGATAAAAGTTGTTTTTATTAACAAATAACTATAAGGTTTATTCAGATAAACCCAAAAACTGATTTCGAATTGAAAAATTCATACGATTCACTAATTTACTTGACATTTATGTCGTAAAATTGATTTCATATTGATTGGCAACATTCAATAATAACTGCACACGTGACTTAGGATAGTATGGAATATACCTACTATCTTTCGAAAATCACAAATAGTGAGGTTAAGGAAATTAATTATCTCTTTCAATAAAAATTCCTACCTTGTCGGGCTTAAGACGTATAAAATCTATATTATATATATATATATATATATATATATATATATATATATATATATATATTATATATATATATATATATATATATATATATATATATATATATATATATATATATATAATATATATATATATATATATATATATATATATATATATATATATATATATATATATATATATATATATGTATATATATATATATATATATATATATATATATATATATATATATATATATATATATATATATATATATATATATATATATATATATATATATATATATATTCTACTTGAAGCCGTATTTTTCATTTATCAAAGGCTATCTATAAACTAAAAATAAACCAAATTAAAAAGGGTCGAGTCAAAATGTCGCAAAATTTTGCTGAACTTGACTGAAATTGCTTTTTAAAAAGTTCATTTAATAATAAAATATTTGATATTTAACATAAAAAAAAAATCTGAATCTAAAAATCGCCATTTTTATAATTTTCCTTCAGAACAAAAAAAACTGATTCCCGACAGTCATATGCACAACGAATTTTATCTATAAAACAAAAATGATGCTAGTCCCAAACTTTCACAAGTTGTTAGATATAAAATAAGCTTCAATTTAGTTTAAAAAAAAAAAAAAGGCTATGCCATCTTTTTTTCAATTACACCATTTTTTTCTTATGTTACACCGTTAAAAATAATTTCAAAAAATTAACAGTGTACATTTTTAAAAACTTTGTTCTAATACCTATTCAACGACATATCATTCATGAAAATCGATTGAGTAGTTTTTCTACAATCGCTCGTCAAAATGCACTCACATCACAAAATAACAAAAATTGAGGGGCACCCTGTGAAGACCCCTGGTCGAAAAAAAAAATTCTAAGAGAACTTGTATTTTTTATTTATGAAAGACTATCTATAAACAAAAAATAATCAAAATTAAAAGGGGTCAAGTCAAAACGTTGTTGAATCTTCGTGAAATTGCTCATATATATATATATATATATATATATATATATATATATATATATATATATATATATATATATATATATATATATATATATATATATATATATATATATATATATATATATATATATATATATATATATATATATATATATATATATATATATATATATATATATATATATATATCACTGGCGGGCGAAAGCAGGGTCATACCTGCTTACCCAAACAAAATTTAAAATAGTCTTCTTAACAAAAATTTAAATTAATTAAAGAATATTAAAACATTCTAAATTGATTATTAATATCATTTATTTATTAACGATTATGCTAATATTCCAAAAATCTATATTTACATGTCAGCCTTTTTGAATTTTCAACACTCCAAATCTAAAATGCACATTTAAATAAAATATAAAAAAATTTTGTTTTTTGGCAGATTTTATCTATTCTTTGTTCTTTGGTCATCAGTAAAATTTCTGCTTTCAATCGCCATGTATTCCTTAGAAGTTGTATTGAAAAACAAACAATTAAAGTCCCAATAAAATGTGTGAAAATAAGCAGAAGATAATTCTGCTTTTAAAGTTTTTTCTTTCTTTTCCTTTTGTCATTTCACATTTTGTACATTTTGAACACAAGTTTTTTGGTTATGTCGTATGAGCGAATATAAAGAAAATTGTTTGTTAGTTTTTTCCTGATAAGATTGAAATTATTTTTAATCTATTTGTTGTGTTATTAAAATTAATAACATTATTTATTTATAGTTTTAATGGGTGTAATATTTCGTTTATTAAAATGGTGCAACCATTAAATAATATAGTTTCCAGTGATTTAAATTATGAAATTATTGGATCTTTCATTGAAGGTTTTTTATGTATGTTTCTTGAAAACGGTTCATTCGATTTGGATGATTTAAATTGTATTCTGTTAAGGTAGACTCCCAAGTGGTCCATTTTTTTATGACGTGAAAAATACCGTTTTTCTATGATAGCAGAGGAAAATTTTATTTTCAAGCAGGCTTAATCCCCTCCCCTGTGAAAATGAGCTTTTTCCCTCTATTGTAAAAAGAATAACAAATTATAGTTGCTATGGTATTTTCATATAATTTTAAAACAAAGCAACCATATGTAAAAATAGAATATGAATTTTGTATGTTATTTTGTCGATTTCTAATTTAATAAATTCTAATAAATATCGTTTATGTATTTACTATCATAGAAAAAACTGTATTTCCTACGCGAGATAAAAACATTTTGCGTTCGTGAAATTGTCCAACTGGACGTTAAAGGCTCTCGTGAACAAATTTTCACTCACGAGAAAGCAGCGTTTTCATCTCTTGTAGCAAAATGTACTATTTTCAGAAAATTGGAAAAACTATATTTTTTTATGTAGTTTCGCCGGATTATCGAAAACAGCTCACTTGATTTGGATGGTTTAAATGTATTCTATTAAGATAGATGCCCAGGTGGTCCCATATTTTTTATATTACGTGGAAAACGGTCGTTGTTCAGGAAATTGAAAAAAAACTATATTTTTCATGTATTTTCGTCGATTTCTTTGAAACAGCTTAATCTATTTGGATCTATTTTGACGGTTTGAGTTGTATTTAATTGATATAGATGCCGAAATGGTCCTAAATTCCTTTCTATGACAGAAAATATCCCCTTTTCCAAAAATATGATAAAACCATGTTTGTTAGATTTTCATCGATGAATGCTTGCCGCGATTTTAAGTTATTACTTCAAAAACACTTTCTTAGCCGCCTTTTGATTTTATGACTACACAAAATGAAATAATAAATAAACTTTTTTAAAAAAATAAAACCTACTTCAGAAATAACAAAAGAGGCACAAAAAAGTGGAAAATAACTCAATTGTGCCTTTTAGAGACGAAAATACGTATAAATTTTGATTAATTTAATTTAATTATAGTTAGTTACATACAAAAAATTACGCTTTTTAGCAAAGATATTATATTGTAAAAGTTATTTTTTTATAATAGCTTTTATATTATGAAATTTATTTTCAATACAAAATGTTCGAAGTCGGTACCACCATTGACATCTCATCGATTGCCAACAGTTTTGTACTACAAATAAATCTTATAATATAATAACTATTACAACAACTATAATAATTATAATAGAATATAAGTTTTATAATATAACATCTTTGTTTAAAAGTGTAATTTTTTGTAGTTAAGTATAATTAAATTAAATTAATCAAAATTTATATGTATTTCTGTCTCTAAAAGCCACAATTAAAATATTTTTCACTTTTTTGTGCCTCTTTTATTGTTTCTGAAGTCTGTTTCATTTTTTTTAAAAATGTTTATTTTATTTTCTAAAGAAAAGGGTATTTAAACCTACGATGGTTATCATAATTTAAATATTTTTTTTAATGCCGTTAGTAAACACCAAGCCATATTATATTAATCAATCAATTTTTTCAAATTATTCGGTAGTGTTATAATGTTGAAAGTGTTATCAATATATGATCAAGAATTGGACACATTTTTATAGGAATCCAAAGTATTTTTAGGCATTTTTAGTCATATACAAAATGATTTAAGTGAATCAATAGGTGTTGATCTAAAAAACTCAATTTTTTTAGAAATCAAAGTTTGTTTATTTATTGCCATACTTCTTGATGAAACATCAGATATATCTTATAAGTCGCAATTGTCAACAATAGGACGATTTGTAACTAAAACAGAAGAAGTTTTTGAAAGACTCTTAGATTTTACAGATATTAGTACAGACTGATCTGCCAAAGCCTTATCACGTCATGCAATCAATACACTGGAAGAACTATCATGTGGGTATAAATTAAAAAATGTTCTGTTTCTTATATAATCTGCTTACCGTCTATCAAAACCCACTGCACGCCACTGATATATATATATATATATATATATATATATATATATATATATATATATATATATATATATATATATATATATATATATATATATGTATATATATATATATATATATATATATATATATATATATATATATATAAATATATATATATATATATATATATATATATATATATATATATATATATATATATATATATATATATATATATATATATATATATATATATATATATATATATATATATATATATATATAAAATGTCTACTCCATAAAACATTTTTCACGCAACATTTATTTGGTACAACACACATAACATCGTTAAAAAATTCGATTGATCACATTAAACTGTCACCAATAACTTTAAAACTAAACAACATTTAAGAAGCATAAAATTTAAATAAATATTTTTCGCACACCAATTTACCCACGAAGTAAGTAAAAAAAACAGTATTCTTGTTGTTGTTATCATATATTTCTGTTTATAACCGAAAATAGCAAAAAATCTGGTAAATAATTAAATATTTTTTTTTGTTTTCTTATGCTTTTTGAATGATAATTAAAATAAATATTCCAAGTGTTAGACATTAATTATCCGGATAATATTGACTGATGATGAGATGAAGAGAGGAAATCATTTTGAAAGAAATAATAAATAAAACATCGCGAATCTGTATACAATTTTATTTTAATGTTTTAGTTTTGGTTACTTTGGTGTAACATATGTTATTTAATAAATGTTATTATTGAGAGTTTTATATGCATAAACGTATTTTCTAATTTTGATTGTTTTATTATGTAAACTGAAGAATTAATAGCTTATGTACATCAGAAATAAAACTTTTTGTTCTTATCAACTTACCTTAAAGCAATAATGGAACTTATGGTTATCATTAAAAAGCGACTTTCAATAATTTAATCGGCATATTTATTTATTTTGTTTTGTGATTTATGAAGAAATTCGCAATTTTTTTTTGCTAAATAATTTTGAAATAGAAACCGGATGAACAAGTATATAACTATTTTCATATTTTTTCTTCCGTCATTCTAAAAACATTTTGTTTTTGGTTACAGTTGAAAGTTAAACTATTATTTCTCCCTTTGGGGTCTTAGGAGTGTTTTTTTGCCATCAATCGCAATAAAATTCTGTTATGAAAGATATATCATGAAAATGTTTATGCAATTATAATGTAAATAAATATAGATAAATCTTATTAATACAAACTATATAAGATTACGTAATTTTAATGTTTATGGGAATAGTTTGTTTATATGGTCTTTAGAAAACTGTAAGATTTATTATTAGAATAATGTTAAAAAAATTGATTGTGTTTACACACATTACGTTTGATAAATCAAAATATTTTAAATAAATTTGGAAATTAAATTCAATAGGGTTTTTGACAAATTGTATGACAAAATGTGTGTCCACTACAAAATGTGTTAAAATTTGTTTTTCTATACGACAGAAGTTATAAAAAGTTATGTTGTTGTTTTCTAATTTAATAATTTTTATCTATAATATATCGTTTATTTACAACTATCGTAAACGAAAAAGAATTTCTTACACGAGAAAAGAAATCGATTTTCGTTCGAAAACTTGTCCTACTCGACGCTGACGCGTCTCCTGAACAAATGTTTACACACAAACGGTGCTTTTATCTTTTGTAGCAAAATAAACTAATTTTCATAGTCTCTTCACACAATTAAATTTCACGTGTACAAGCCCACAAACGATAAAAAACTGTTTCCTACAATTATATTGTGTAACACATAACAACAAAAATTGATAATTTGCCAAACTCACTGACAAATTTTTCTCAATTAATATTGTAAACAAAAAACTTTGGATTTTCTTTTTGAGGTTGTACTAGAAAATTTTAAATTTGAATTAAAATTTGTTAAATATCTTGTGTTTTGTGGGTGGTCTGTTTGTTTTTAAAGAAAGTTATGGATCTTGTTGACCAAGATTTAGAGTTGTTTGTAGGTAAATTAGATTATTTATTAACTTGTTGATGTTTGTGTTGAAATTATTTTATGTATATTGTTGATTAACTGTAAAAATGAAGATAAAAGAAACAATCTAATTTTAGTATTTAAACTGATGAAGAATGAAAATATGTACCTACTATTAACAAGTCAATCGCATGCACTACACAACAGACGGTACCTAATTCTTAAAAACACATTCATTGAAATTTAAATTTTCATGCATAAAAAAATATTTTTAAAAATCAGAGCATCCTGAATTTTGTATATGAAATTTGGTTTTTGGCTTGGTTAACCTGACCTTGCCATTATGATAATTTCTAGCACGATAGCGAATTTTTCAATATGTATGTGTGAATATATTACCCAAGGTTTTCACTTTCTCAGCAATTTCAAACTAAATTATTAAAAGACAGTACAATTCGCTGTAAAATTCTGCAAAAAACTGTACTCGGCAAGAAAAGATATATCTATATAGAGATATAGCTATATAAATCCAAAAGAGTATATATTATCAAAACTACCACGTATTCCAAAAAATTATTAATAAATTAAAGCCAAGCGAGTTGTTTGTCTTGGGCGCCACTGTGATAAATAAGACCAGCGTCCATCATACTGCATGGTAGATTACGTTATTAACATTGAATGTGAAAAAGTACTACTATTGTCATCAGAAATTGTATTTAATTTCTACCTCAAACGATTATGCAACAAACCATAAAGCAAGGGAAGGATAACATTTGCAATGAGTGAAGGGTATCGTCCGAATTTTAACAGAGTATCGCACGAATCAAAACGTCTCTGATTAAAAAATAAACCAGCAGCAAAATGTTTGAAATCATCGAATTTTCGATCTTCGATAATTTATCATAAAAATCGATAATTATGTTGGACAGTTAAAAAAAGTAAAATTTTAAAGAAATTAATTTTGCGATTCGATGGTGAAGGTGATGTGATGATGTAGTGATACCCAACATTTTGCTGCAGTTTCATTCGTATTTGCTAGATTAAATCAACATTTTACTAGTCAGTCTGAACATCACCACCAAACACCATACAATAAAACACCAATCAAATAAAAATTAAAAAAATCCAAATCGATTTATTATCGAAACGAAATTAGAAAAACCCCAACTAAAAAACAAAAATTCTTACTAAAACTATAAATAAATAATCGATTACAATAAATATTTCAATCAAAATAAAAAAAAATTCGAAACAAAAAACACAAAAACAAAAGAAATATTCGAAAAATAATTTCTGTCGATTATTTTTAATCACAACAAAATTGATTTTTGTTAGAACTAAAACGTAAAAGAATGGAGTGAGTGAGTGGAGGAATATAATGGTGGAATTTATATTTCATTTTTGTTGTTGATTTTTTTTTGCAGAGTTATTGGGTTGGTTGATTGGGTTATTGGTTTTGATTCGTTGATTTATAAAAGTGTATATACGAGTTGTTGTTCTATGCCTTCTTTTGTTTTAATCGTGTAACATCTGATAGGTGTGTTGTGATTCATGGTTTTATTATTTTATTCGCGAATACAAATGTAGTTGTTTATGTTACAATAATACACTTAGGTATGCGTACTTTTAAAAATTTTCAGTTGCTTGACTTATTTAACATGTTGAGAAAACTGATTTTGATAAAATTTTAAAAATGTATTACATCAAAGTTATGGAAATATTTTGTAAAATAAATAGAAATCTTAGAAATTCAAAACAAATTTCAAAAAAATTTTATTTTTCTGATTTAAAGTTGGATTCTAAAAAGAATATTCGCCATTGTATCAATGGCATAATACATTCATAAATTTGTTTGTTAAAATCAACATATACAACGTCAAACATCGACAAGCTTGTTCGTTATTTTAACATTTGTTTTTTGTTCGTAATAATCAACAGACATGCCTGTCAAATTTGCAAACTGTCAAATTTACAAAAACTTGTTGTAAAATAAATTCAACTGAATTAGTTGGTTGAACCCAACGAACAATTTGTAGAATCAAAACTAACAGAAATGTACCTATATGTTGAGTGAATAACTATAATATGACGAACAATTGTTTTTAGTATAAGCTCAAATAATCCAGTCCTGGATGTCAAAACATTCTCATTCATGATACAATAACGTCTACTATAACCCCAGTTACCGTAATTCCCCAATTCTCAAACAAATTTAAAAAAACGAGGCATTTATTTCGAAAATGATTTTAAACTTTCAAACTCCAAAATAAGGAAGAAAACTATCCCCAAAATTGTTTAAATATTTTTTTTGTATTCTTCGGGAAAAAAGCTAACGAATTAAAATTTTTTAAAAATTCGTATACGCATTAAATTACCTACAAAATAAAGACGTTTGTTGTTCTTGCAAAAATGTCATATTAGTAACCGACACCGACGGCAAAGGGGTTGGCCAAAAATCTAAAGAAATTCCAAATTTTTTTATGATGGAAAACTATCAATCCCCAAAATTTGAAGAAACATTTTTTTCCCCCCTAAATTAAAAGAATTTGAACCCCCATAAATTAACCGAGATCAACAACATACAGTTACAAATAAGTATAGAAATATTTTATAAATAAACCTTCAACAGAGATACAACTGTTGGTGGTCAGTTGATGAGAATCAAAAACGGAATGAAAAGACGTTTTCTTCAAACAGAAATTAATTTTATACACATGACACAAAACGTCTACAGAATATGAAACTTAAAACAATTGTTCTTAAAATAGCGAAAAATTAAATAACAGTGCAACCGAAATAACGCAGTGCAACCCAATTCAAAAACCGACACAATAATTATTCTTAATAGGTCAAATTAGAGTATGAAAATCAAATATATACAGAACGCGAAATATAGTGTAAGTGATTTAGTAAGTGAAATAATTGTTAAATAAAACTTTAAGTATGTCACATTATTATATCAGCTGAATTTAGTTTAATTTTCTGGTTCATCGTATAATTGAAAATAAGTTCTAATCAAAGGATTTTAAAATTCAAACACCTCAGCTTGACAAATATTTTCTTATAATAAATACGATTTCACATTGCTTACTTAACGGTTTCAAATAAAATAATTGTTAATCATAACGGCAAAAAAAAAAGTCGTAAATGTTCAAACTGAACACGACTTTTTCCAAATTTCACATTTAGTTCGGTTATATAAATATGTTTTTGTATTTGTAATAATAAAATGGCTGTCAGATCTACTCAAAAGGACAATATTAATTTTTTCAATCACAATAAAATGGTGTGGTTATATTTTAAATATTTTTGGCGTTCCATTAGACTACTCAAAGTTGGTTTGAGTAATGTTGTTTGAGCAGCGTTATATGAATTATTTTGAATTTTGAAATAATTGAATTATATCACCACAACATTCATATATGAATGTAATTATTTTTTCCTACGCCCGATAGTGAAAGTAGGCTTTTCAAGCTGTCAGTTGATGGTTGAAAGTTTGTATTTGCCGCTTGGCGAGCGGCAATGTTTTATTACCGCTCGCAGAGCTGAAAGTAAATTTATACACACAGTAAAAAAATTATTTATTGATTTCTTGGTCTTGACAGTTTCGGATATATAAGCAAGCATGACATTTTCTGAATAAAATGATCCAACTTTATTCATTTTGCACCATTTAACAAACAAGTCATATTCTCTTCCATACCTTTTTTTTGATTTTTCGGGTAATAAATTTAAAATTACACTCTCCGCGGCTTCTACGATGTGTGGCGGAGTGGAATCTATTTCATTTTCATAACTGATATCCATAGTTATAATAAATTTTATTTTTTTAAAATAAAAATTTACGTGTTTACTACGTATACAATATTTATTGATAAAACAAAATGGAACGCAAAATTTCCTTTGAAACGATGTAGCAAGGCTAATTAGATAGAAATAAAAATAATTATTTACAGAGATTGAATGTAAATTTTTATCTAGGTTTTGATCAATTTGAAGCGGGCGGAGGAAAAATAGTATGCATGCTTCAAGCGTAAAGTGACTTTTGTGCTTGGAGGCGATTACATCGCTCGCCTACGGCTCGCTTTGCCTCCGAGCACAAAAGATTCACTTTCCGTTTTATATATGCAATATGCTATTCTGTGTTTTTTATGACTTATTTGCATAATTGTATTTGTTGTTTTTTTTTAATTTATTCCTTTATTATGTTTTGCTTTTGTATTGGACTATAGTCTATAGTCGCGTGACTATAGACTATAGACTATAGACCATAAGACTATAGCTCGCTACATTCTAGCTGGCAGAATTCAAAAGCTAAAACCAAACTTTCCACATGAAGTGTGTGTGCTTTCTACTCAAAGAGATGACATCCGCAAAGCAGAACCAGCCAACTCCAGAATTCCGGACCTGAACAAGCGAATTAACAAGTTGGTCATGGATCATAAAAGAAATGAATGGAGAGAGCTAGTGAGTAAATCAAACCTGGGTACTATTAAAAGTCTTTGGAAGGTCATTAAAAGACCTTACTCATCCTCGACAACCACAAAATAATTGCATGATCTCCTTCGACGATATTCCAACTGAAAACAACAGGAAATGCTCTAACAAATTTAACATTCAGTTTACAGAAAAGCAGCGTAAACATGAGAAATAAGATCTGTGTGGTCACCTGCTCATGTCACCAGATCAGTGTTGAGACACCTGCGCAAACTTAAGACTGACAACTTGGAGGATATCATACTTTCCGAAGAAGAGGTGGAGAATGCAATAAGGAAAATTAAGCCTTTAAAAGCTATAGGACCCGATCTCAGCCATGATGATCAAACACATCAGACCCAAAGGATTGAACCTCCTCATTACTACACTTAATACATCTTTAAATACTCTACAGATACCAAATATCTTGGATAATGGCCATAATCAGCCCCATTTTGAAACCAGGAAAACCTGAAGAAAAGGGAGAGTCTTACAGACCAATATCCATGCTTTCATCGGTCGCAAAACTTATCGAAGTACTTCTGCTCCCTCAGCTGACAAGATCCTGCAATTTAGCGCCACACCAACATGGCTTCCCGTGAGCACACAGTACGACCACCGCGCTCCACAAAATACAAAACCAGATCAGTGATGGTCTGAATCAAAAACAATCACGCGCTAGAACAATTTTAGTTGCCACTTGACACAGCAAAAGCATTTGACACAGTGTCGCACGCTGCTCTATAGTATAGACAATACTTTGTGTGAATTCATAGAATGTGAAATATTTCTATAATTCTATTCTAATTAACATCCTATACAACGATTGTATAGTCATTATTGATTGTTTCCAATCAATGTGAAATCAATGGCTGACACTTGGTCAATTTATAGACCTCTGACCTATATGTAATAAGGATGATGATGTTAATTTATCGATATCATACAAAAATATAACATACTATAGAAGAAGGATTGTATAAAAAAGTAATATTTGGGATTGGATTGAGAGTTTGCTTTGAAAAGGACAAATATTTATATTCAAAATGTCAACTATGATAGATTGTACATATTAAGAATTTGTTTTGGGAAAGAAGTAATGGAATTGGCGTTGGTTGATGATATGACATCTGGACAATTTCGGAGGATGTAATACCTGGTGGTTTCAATATGTTGTACCTGTTGGTTTCAATATGTATAACTGTTGGTCTTGGTGTTAATATGTGAGAAATTACACAGGGGAATGCAACAATTAAAGATTGAGATATTGGTGGACAATCATTTTGCAGTGAAATCATCAAATATAATATTAATGTAATGTAAGCCTTTCCTTGTTTTGATTTGATTTTATATAATTTATCTGTATGTATTTTTTTGTATTAAATTATTTAGTTTTTGTTGTATTCAACGTTAATAAATCTTTGATATAACTTTTTTTTAAACAAGAAATTCTCCAGTTCTGGCTTCCGAACTTATTTCTTTAATAAAGTCCAATTTTCTACAACACTTAGCGCTATTATACTAACATCGAACCTCTCTGTTGTCAGCTTAAAAATGACTAGCTGTCCCTATTTCATAGTTTAAAATTCTGACGAATACAACTGTGAAGGAAAACCCATACAGGTGTAAGGCATTGCAAAGATCCGAGACTCTGTTAAAAAAATCAAGATGGAAAGCGGAAGTTTTACATCCGGTCAATCGAACCGTAAAAGGATAGGCCGCTTCGGTTGCTCTGTGGTGACAGGTGAGATTTGTTAATTGAAGCAAAATCGATTTGATATCTGCAGAAGTTGGATCATTCATAATGCATTTATAGGAAATCTTTAAATCCACGACATTTCTTCTATGTTTCAACGGATCAAGCTCGTTTGCAAGAGTTGAGTTGCCAATGAGTTAAATAGCTCTTCGGTGTACAAAAACAAGGCAATTTAGCTCAAGAATGCTCTATCCCATATGTGAAAATTGTACTCCATGCAGGAACACATAAATGAATTATAAACTAAAAGAAACTGGTTCGCTGTTGAAAAACTTACGACATCGACCTGAAAATCCAAATTTTCGCACCACGTTCTTATAGTCAGTCACAGTTTCAAATGACCTACTCTAGAACGATCATGTAATGGCGATGGCAAAAAGCGCATCTAGAAAACTCAGCCTCCTAAATAGATGCCAAAAATGTTTCACTCCATATACCAACTGCTCCATGTTTATAAGTCCTATATTCGTCCCTGTATGGAGTAGTGTTGTCAAGTTTGGGATGCTGCTTCTGTTTCCATCTTGGCCCTCTTGGACTCTGTTCAAAAGCGGGCCATACGAAATTGTGGGTGATCGAGATTTCACATCAAAACTAAATTTCCTACAACATCGTCGCACTGTTGCTAACCTCGTTGTTTTTTACAAATATCCTCATCAACAGTGCTTAGATGAAATCAGCAGCATCATGCCTCAAACTTATTCTTACCCCCGTTCTACTCGGCAATCGGCTAGCGCAACCAGTCAAACGGTCGAGATTCCGCGCTGTCATACTGGCAGATCGTAGAAAGACTTCTTTGTCCGAACTGTGTACAAATGGAATAGTTTGCCGGAATCCATAGTCTCAGGTGGGTTCAATCAGCAGAGGTTTAAAAAAAGCGTTAATCAACACCTTAAAGCGCAAATTATTGTGCGACCTACGTCTTAAAAGGTATTATGTGTTGTTGTGAAACATACTGTAAACCCATATAACACAACACTTTTTATTTAAAAAAAAAAATATTATCGAAGTTGACATTGTCGAGGTAGACTCCTAGAAGTCTGACAGACTTTCTCCAAAAGATCGTAATTGGAGTCACCAACACCTCAAGACGCATGTTGTTGTGGAACCTAAGTCTTGAAGGGTACCATATGTGTTGTTGTGACACATATTGTAATTCCTATAACACAACACTTTTTACTAAAAATTAACAATAACTACAATAATTTATAAATTTCAGTCAATTCAATACGAACTTCTACAAAATTTAAATCAAATTAAATCAAACAAAATGACATTTAATTATAAAACCTTATAAATTGTAAAGGCTTAATTTAGAAGATACGGTTGTGCATTACAAGTTAATTTTACTTCAACTTTTGTGTAATTTACAAACATTTTGTTAATTTTACTATTAATTATTCTTAGTTTGTGTGATTGAATGTTTGTAGAAACATTGCTTTGCCTATATCTTAATCTTTTAGTTGAGTTAATACGTTTAAGCCGTCGGGACAGTGTAATTGTTTTGAAAAAAATTGAGAAATATGTTGGGATTGTTGGCATTCTATTCTCATAGGGGAAAAAACAACTTTAACAATACTTTTTGTAAAACAACTTTTGAAATTCTGGTTCTTTTTCAATTCAAACCAATATCATCTGCTGCCTACATAACATCCTATTTCCACTCAAAAAAATTCCAAATTACTCTAGGAGGCATAAAGCCTTAAACTCAACGACCAAAGAAACTCACAGTTTCAGGAAGAAAGCCAAACATACATTATAGAATATTTGATTGCATATATGCAATCAAATATTCTATAATGTATGTTTTTATAAGTTCAATTCTAACGTTCAATTCTAAGTTCTAACTTATAAGTTCAATTTTCAAAAATCTGAACTGCCGATCCATTCCAGGATAATTTCTATATGACTACAAAACAGTAGTAATTAACCCTTTTAAATTTTAAATTTACAGTAAAAATAATTCCTTTGTTCAAAAAAACAAACAAACAGAAAAAAATCTTAACGTATCCGCCAGTAATCGATTTCATTCGGTATATATAACGATTTTTAAATCATAAAAACTTACCGTCGCTTTTTCCTTTCGGCGTGACCACCTTAAATGCACTTGATGTTGTTCCATTTTGTGTTGGTGACGACAACATGCTTCCAGTTACTTCTTTAAACGGAATACTAAAATCCAATGGTGCTGGAATTGAATTGGGAATTGAAAATCCATTTGTTCGATAGTCAAGGGGTGAATGTGGCGGTGACGAATCTGTCATTGTTTTCTTAATCACTACAACTGTTACTATAGTTAAAAGATTTTTTACAAAATCTGAATCACTTAACAAATTTCTGAATCACTGACTTTTTTATTCTGATGTGTCAAACTGTCATTTTATTCGTCACAATATATTCAACCACTTTTTATATTATTTTCAAAACCACCACAAAACGCACTGAATATAAAATTTAAAAAAAAATACAAAAAATAATAAATTTAAATAGAAAACTTAATTATTCAAAAAAAAAATATAACAAACAGTCTTTAAATATTATAAATAATCTCAATTTTTCTTTTTCTTCAAAATTTTTTGTTATCATTCCGATTCAAAACCACGACAACTACTAAAAATTTTGCAGTGATACATATTTTTTATTTTCTGTGTTTTAACTGTATAAAGATGATACGAGTTTGATTTCGATTTACAGAAATTTTGCCTTACTTTGGTTTTTTTTTCTTTCTAATTTTATCAACGAAACGAAATAAAATAAACGAAAAAAATCTTGTTATCTTTTTCCCGTCCGACTATATCACATTTATATACGATAGTGTAGAATTTATATAACTTCAAAATGAAAAACTCAAACACAAAAAAAAGCAACAGATTTTAAATTTATTTTTGTTTTTGTTCAAAATATTTGTGTATATAAATTTATTACCACGCCTACTGATAAATCCAAAATACTTATTTTTCAAATCCCCTCCACATATCTGAATCTGGAAATCAGAAGAACAAAAAAAGCATATATACAAAAACAACAAATATTTTATCAATTATAAATTGAAAAAAAGGCGGAGCTAATAAGTTGATTGAGAAAGTTTATAAGAATTGGAGAAAAATTGATGAAACAAAACAAAATCGAAATGATTTTCTTTTAGTTTTAGATTTAGGATTACACAGAGAATCTGACTTAAGGTTTAATACATATTAAAACAAGGAGCACAAACAAATTTGAAGGGAAAATGTGATAGCGCAGATTATATATTTTCTTCATTTTCCATAGCAAACAGATTGAAATCTTTTTCGGATGAGATTGTATTTTGTGTTTTTGAGTGGATAATGCTGTTTTCTTTTCGTGCTTTCTTTTTTGGTGTGGAAAATTTCGTTGTTTTATAAAAGTGAATGTTTACGATATGTTCTTTTTTGTTTGTTTTGTTGTTATATTTCTTTTATTATTTAGTTTGGAAAATTGAATAGTGTTCTCTTGATGCTATATGTTTGATGTGGAAAAAGTTAATGGTTTTAGTGTTGGAATAATGATTATTGATTGTTATAATGGGTGATGCATGTCGTTGATAGAGCATGGTATGTTTTGATTTTTAGCAATAATTACAGTCAGAACCCTTGTACCAGCAAATTGCAAAATATTATTACTCCATATATTTTACTGTGCGATTAGGAAGATGGGGCATATTCTCAATGGACAATGGAAATATTAAGTTTTAGGTTTCAGGTAATAGAACTGATTTCTTTTTCGTCCAGCATTAAGATAATATATGTATAAAAAAATAATATTAAGTGAATTTGGTACATTTCTCAGAATAGCTATTCTGCTATACAACCAGTGGCGGATTACCATAGAGGCGGAAGAGGCGGCCGCCTCGGGCCCCACATGCACAGCAGCCCCCTCGCTACAAATAGTATTGATATTTTATAGGTATTCAAATATCAGATGACTGCGTTCATTCAACCAAAGTTTTTAAACCTTAAGATTTTTTTAAATATTATCCCACATGTAAAAGTGTTAGGTTGTCAATTTGTATTACTTTTTTTCATGTATGTATTTATTTTAATAATTCTAATGTGATAGTTTTATAATTGTTTAATGTACAAATTCGTTTTCCAATTTGAATAGTAAAAAAACATTTTGTTTTGAAAAGTTCCACTGTTACGAATGAATATTAATACTAACACTTTATTTGCAATGGGCTGTTATTATATCAATCGCAAAATTATTGATAAAAACAAAATCCAGATAAGTATTTTTTGGATATTTGAAGTATATTTGAGTTTTATGTTTTCATCAATGATTTTGGATTTCTTTTAAGACCTAAAATTTATTGAAAGCATTAAACTAAAAACCTCAATTTTAAGCATATAATTGTACATATTTTAGATTAATTTCATATACAACTAAATAAATGAAAACTTTTTAACGTGTAGAATTGAAATCTATTATTGTATGCTTAAAATCCATGTATTTTTTATACAATACATGCTAAATTCATCATTTGGATTAACGTTTGAAAAGGGTTTCCATATGATATGATTGATATAGTATAGATGTTTTAGCTTTAGTTGTATATTTCGTTTTATCAATGTTGATTGGAAAAAAGATTGTCTAAAAAATTTGTTTGAAAAATTTGAAAAAAAGATTGTTTGTAACTGGACGTATTGATACTCAAATAGCTCGTGAAATTGAAGTACAACAAAAATGCTGGCGGGAAGTTTTAAAAAGAGTTGCAGCTACAGTAAAGCTATTAGCTACTTTGGGTTTAGCATTTCGTGGTCATCGAAAAGATATTGATTCGAACAGAAAAGGAAATTTTATGACATGCATTGAGTACCTATCCCAATTTGATGATTTTCTTAAACATCATTTGGAGAGGTACAGCCATCCAGGAAAAGGTAATGTAAGTTATTTATCACATACCACATGCGATGAATTTATAAATTTAATGGGAACTGAAGTAAAAGAACACCAAATTCAAGAAATTCAGGACTCTTTATATTATTCAATTATTGTTGATTCTACGCCAGACGCGAGCGAGAGAACGATTTTTGGATTTTTACAAATTGAAAATCACAATTCAGAATATCTAGCACAACTTATTTTGAAAACTTTAAACAATTTGTCTTTGGATATTAAAAATTGTCGCGGTCAAACATATATGGCCGGAAAATATAATGGTTTACAAGCCAGAATTAAAACTCTAAGTGAGACCGCCATTTTTATTCCTTGTACAAGTCATACGCTTAATTTAATTGGAAATTATGCTGCAGATGCCTATTCTACTGCGGTGTATTATTTTAACTTTATCCAAAATATATATGTATTCTTTTCTTCATCTACTCACAGATGGAAGTTGCTTATTGATAATTTTTCCGATCCTAATTCCAAACATATTAAAAAATTAAGTGACACAAGTGACAAGATGGTCGGCAAGAGCTGATGCAGTATCCGCCTTGCGGTTTAATTACAAAAATATTAAAAGCGTTCTTATCCAAATTAGCGAAAATGAAGACGAAAAACCGATTACTAAGGTTGAGGTAAAAAAATTAGCTAGCTCTTTCGATGAATATGAATTGCCTTATTAACCGTTCTATGGGATATATTATTGCAAAGAATCAATAGTACTAGAAAATCATTTCAAAATATCAAACGAACTTATTACAAGGAGTAAAACTGTTTAATTCTTTGTCACAATTTATAAGGGATGTTCGGAATGAATTTGAGAGCATAGAAAAGCAAGCAAACTTATTAACAGACAATATTAGCTACAAAGAAGGACGAAAAAGAAAACGCAAAATTATGTATGATGAATCATCTGCAAATGATACACAGCTAGTAGGACGAGAATTGTTTATTATAAGTACTCACAATATGATCTGTGATAGACTTGCCACTGAAATGTCTACCAGAACGTCCATATATGAAACTGTTTTAAATAATTTTAAATTATTTTTTGATCAAAATATATCCAGTGATGAAGTTGACAAGTGTATTTTAGAATTGTCAAATACATATGCGAGGGATATAGAAGTACAATATTTTAAAGACGAAGTACATCATTTTTTAAAATATATAAAAGAAGAGAACATCACTTGTCCATTTAAGATGTACAAGGTAATCATTGATGGCCTGCAACCTTCATTTCCCAATGTGGAAACTATTTTAAAAATATTTCTTACATTGCCGATATGCAACGCAAGTGGGGAACGACCTTTCTCCGTTCTGAAGCGGATAAAAAATTATTTAAGAAATAGTCTTAATCAAACTCATTTGCAAAATTTTTGGTAAAATCTTAGGCCCCAAAAGTTTGTTCCGCCTCAGGCCCCTTAAAGGCATAATCCGCCACTGTATACAACTAATAACTTAAGACATTTTTGAGCTGAGCTGATCGATTACCAACTTCCAGTAGCACGGCGACCTAAAGATTTATTGTGCTTAACCTGCATGTTATTATACCACATATGACGAACATGTCACTGCAGGATGTGCAATGTTTTCGAAACCGAGTCCCTTAACATTGTTAATGAGCTCGATCGCACCATCCAAGGTGGAGTGTGTTCTGTCACGAACCGTTTTAAGATCTTTAAAGACGCTCTCACAAGATCAATTATTAATGGAGAAGATACGGGAAAGGCTTCTACTTTCTGAATAGCTGTCTATATTTTGTTCTTCATCCCAGCTTTGGATAACGTATTTGAGTAAACTCTTGGTCGGCCTAAAACAAGACTCTGGACCAATAAATTTTGCAGTGGGGTTTTTCTTTGGTAGTGAGTCTGCTACTAAAATTTTCCTGTCTGTCCAGGTATACTTACACAAGTGTGACGCCGTTGATTACTGCGATCTTTTGTAGTTTTTTTAACACCCCTGCACCAGTGCCTTCGTTGGGTCTGGAGTTATCGGTATGCCAAAAACTGGCATTGTATGATAGTGATTGTGCCGCCCATGGATCCTATTTTGAAAATAAGCTATCTGTCTAGATCAGTAGTATTGTAGTATTCACTTTGTGAATATGGACTTTTAATACAAAAACCTTAAATTATGATACATAACCATGTAAACACGCCCGGTATATCGATTTATCCCCCCCGGTACAAACCCTTGAGATTGGGAATCTCTTATTTATCTAATTTATCTTGACATTCTAATATAACATACATATTAATAATAAATACCTTAAGTTGTAACTGTTGATTGATGTCATCAATATTCTGTTGCTTTAGGTTATTTGTTTGATTTTCCAATATCCCTTGACTAGCGTTTGACCTTTTAACTTCCCATTTATATATCTGCCTTTGAATCCATACGGTTTTAACAACCGGAAAAACCATCAAACAAACGATTGTCTCTAACTGTGGTAATAGCTTCGATCACTGTTATCCTTGCTATTCATACTTTCGATAACATCAGTGGATACTTTATCTTCATGTACTGCCACAATTTATAAAGCAGATTTCAGGAATTCTTAATTTATTTTGATGATGTTATAAGTAAACAATCATTAGTAATTTATCACTTGTATTTACTAAATCAATAACTTTTTTTTGCTTATTTATCAAACAAAATAGACATCCAAATCACACACTAATGAAAACAGTGTTAACTTTTTTTTTGTATAAATTAAAGAAATTTCTTTTTAAAATCAAAATCAAATGTAATTATTATTTATTTTTGATAAGTTTTAGGTAATGTTTAATAACAAAACTGAATTGAAACTTTGCTTTTGAAAAGCCAAAAATGGAATGAAAAATAATTTTTCCCAAATTAAAAATTGCAAAAAAAATGTGTTTTGCTTTTGACCTTTTCTAATCAATCGTGTCATATTCGAAATTCAGCAAATGATTAACAACGACGTCTGTTCATTAGCATTGGAAATAAAAATTTAGTACGTTCGTTTGCTTTTTATAGTATGTTCAAAATTTAACTAGCAGTTAAGTTTTAGAAAATTTTAAAATTATTATTAATGTAAAAATGAACAGAAACTAATGAAATGCATTTTTATTGAATTGAAAACGAAGATGAATTTGGTTTTATTATTGTTTCGCGATTATTGCGATCGTTACACCATGAATTCAAGGTAGAAACCAAGATTTCTACTCTTGAAATCACAAAAACGTCGCCATCCCCTCCATGACAGAAAACCACCGAACTATTTCCACCTATTAAACTGTATCTGGGATCGAGATACCCACAGTCACTGGCGTCAAGACCGATGACCGGTTCCAACACTCATGAAGTCCTTAAGAACTTCACTGAGTATTGAGACCGACCATCCATCCGAACGTCAGCACCACGGACACCCCGATACAACCAGTAAGTATGACCTGAAGATGTGAACCCCAGAGACGACAACCAGCCAGAGGAACGACCCTACCTAACGAAAAGACATCATTCCCTGATGTCTTTCGCGTGATGGACTCCAAGATTCTTACCGCTCATATCTATGCACTCGTAGAGTACATTTCCAATCTTAGTCTTAATCATTGCAGGTAAGAACTTTGGAGCCAATTTTGCCGAGAACTTTTTGGTAGCGTCACTCAAATGATGTTGCCGTACAAACACACGTTGTTGTGGTTGAAAAGTCCGTAGTTTAGATCGCAGCTGTATTGATGTTGCGATTTTTTGAAAGCTGCTTTTAAATTTTTCTGAACCCGGTTCCTAAGCAGAGTCAAATGATCAGTGCGTTCCATTTCCTCACCAGCATCTTCACCAAGCTGATGTAGTGATCTCAACAATTGGTAAGTATTCCCATCCGAAACTGGATGTTGACCAAATAATAAATAGTACGGTGAGTACTTGGTAGCTGAATGTACTGCTGCCCGCAGTGCATATGCGATTTCACCAATTTGTGAATCCCACTTGGTGTGTTGACCTTTAATGAACGCTCGAATTGCTGCTAGAACTGACCTATTGACCCGCTCTGACGCGTTACTTTGAGGACTATAGACACCGGTCCTAATGTGTTTAATGCCGAAATCTGACAAAAGACTTTGAAAGTTCCTACTAGTGAACTGTTTGCCATTGTCACTGTGTAGAAACTCTGGTACCCCATATGTAAGAAACACTTCATTCCTTAGAAAAGCATTCACCTTCGGTGAAGTTGCGTTTCTAAGTGGTTTCAGTAGTACAAACTTCGTAGCATGATCCAGAACTATCAGTAATACCGTATTCCCAAGTGTAGAACGAGGGTACGGCCCCAAAAAATCTATATAGACTCTCTGCCATGGACGTGCTGTTTCGAATTGATATTGCATCGGAGGACGCAATATCTGATTCGTGGCTTTTGTTTGTTTACATGTGTCGCAGGACACAACATAGTTGTGTACCTGTGACGCCATGCCCGGCCAATAATAAAGACGTCGAAGTAATTCTAAAGTCTTTTTAACACCTCCATGAGCAGCAGTACTATCATCATGATGTTTCTGAATCATGTTTGAAGTCATCGGTTTTGGTACCCAGAGTTTCCACACAGGAACATCGTTGGGTATTGCATCAGATCTTGGCTCAATACGTATGTATAGCTTATCATCCACGACTTTAACAGATGGAAAGTCCTTGGGTGATGATTGAACTTTAGCTATCATATCCGTATATTCCTTGTGCCGATAACCTTCATTGTCGATTTTAATTTCACTGATGTGATGTGTTAATGCTTCCGTCAATTCCTCGTGTGTATCGTCATAAAGACGAGATAGAGCATCAGGGACTATATTTTGGGTACCTTTTTGGTGGACAATGGTAAAATCCATATGTTGGAGTTTTAGGCTCCACCTAGCCAGACGGCCACTCAAGTCTTTCTGTGACATAAGCCACTTCAGACTTGAGTGATCAGTCACAATTGTAAATCGGTGACCCTCAACATAGCCCCTGAATTTCTTCACACTCAGAATTGCCGCAAGACATTCCAGCTCAGAAACAGAATAGTTTCGTTGAGCTTTATTAAGTTTTTTCGACATGAAGGCTATCGGACACTCTTGTCCGTCAGTATCAACCTGATACAACACACTACCTATCCCTGTCAGACTCGCATCGCATCTAATAAAGAACTCTTTATTATAGTCAGGGTTTATTAGAACTGGTGCTGTAGTCAGCAATCGTTTTAAATTTTCGAAAGCAGCTTGAGCTTCTAATGTCCATTTCAATTTTCCCGAACTCTTTTTTAATAAATCTGTAATTGGTGATACCACGCTTGCATAATTTGGTATGAAACGTTGGTACCAACCAGCCATTCCCAAGAGACGTCGTATCTGTTTTACTGTAGATGGAGCTGGATACTCTGCTACAGCTCTTACCTTGTCAGGGTCTGTTCGTAGACCATCTTCACCAACCAAAAATCCTAAGTATTTCACCTCTCTCAGAACAAATTTACTTTTCTTGAGGTTTATTGTTAACCCAGCCGCTCTTAACAATGAAGAGACTTTGGACAGCAATTCCATATGTTCCTGGAACGTGGAAGAGACTACCAATAGATCATCTAAATAAACAAAGACATTTTCGTGATATTGATGTGGTATCACTTTGTGCATTAGCCGACACATTGTCTGGGGAGCATTGCACAATCCAAAGGGCATAACCCGGAATTGATACAATGGACGACCAGGCACTGTGAAGGCTGTCTTGTCTCTAGATGCTTCTGCCAGAGGAATCTGCCAGAAAGCATCTTTGAGATCAATACTGGAAATGTACTTTGTGCTATTTAGACGACCTAGTAAGCCATCAATCAAGGGAAGTGGGTAAGCGTCCTTTTTAGTTAGTGAATTGACACGACGGCTATCAATACATAATCTGTTTTTACCAGATTCTTTTTGTACCAAAACCACTGGCGAGCACCAAGAACTGTTAGACTCTTCGATCACGCCCATTTGAAGCATTCGGTCAAGTTCGGCATAGACCTTTAGTTGAACAGCCGGCGATGTGGGATAGTGTCTCTGTTTAACAGGTGCACTATCACCAACATCGATGACATGTTCAACCAAAGAAGTCTTTCCGAGCCCAGACACTTCAAATGACGGGAAAGAATCCTTGATCATATCCAGTTCATGTTGCTGATCAGTGGTGAGGTTATGTGTATTAAAAGTTTGTAGCTCTGTGCGAGTCAGTTCACTAACAAAAGAAGGAACAATACCGAATTTCTCCCAGAAATCTATGCCCAGGTAGAGCTCTTCTCGTAATCCAGGGACTATATGAAACCGCATTGGTTTAGTGGAGCCATTCACAGTTATTGGAACTTCTATGTAACCCAAAATTTTTGTTGCAGTACCATCTGCCGTACGAATACACGAAGTGTACTTACGGTAAGTTGTACCTGCTGATTCCAATAATTCCAAGGAATTTCTTCCAAGTATTGTGATTGACGCTCCACTATCCAATAGACCTGAGATATGTTTGTCCAAAATTTTTATTGTTAGTCGCGGCCGAGGATCCTTTGTCTCTGAAAGGATAGATGAAATACAAGCTTTACGAAATAATTTCCTCATCCTCCAATATCTGATGTTACGTTCCAGACGTCTAAAATATGTGTGATGTAATGATGGGAAATTAAATGTACTGGGTGATTTTATTCTGGTTTCCTGAGTGGTGATCGATCGTCCTGCGTTGCTACATCTCTCGTCGTTTTCTTCGGGCTCGTTGGATGTTGAACCGAGGGTACCATCCCCGAAGCATGTACTCTCGGACGGAAGTTTACCGACGGGTGACAATATGAACAATTTGCGTATATAACGTCCGGCTTATTACATTTCCAGCAGTGCAATTTTATTCTGTTTTTAGAACAATCAGGAGCTCGATGTCCATTTACCCCGCATCTAAAACAGACAATTGGTTGTCTGGATATTGATGGACCAGGTTGACTGTTGTCAAATGTTATGCTAGGTCGCTGCAATATCCGTCTCTGTGTTGAATCCACCGCATCAATATATCCATGTTGTTCTGCTCCAGCATCCACCTCATAGTCATCCATTTGTTGTACCTCGCTAATTCTTAAATTTGATGTTCTGGTTGGAACTGGTGTGGACCACAAACGTTCAAACTTCTGACATAGAGTCCGAAGTTCATCAATAGAATGTATTGTTGCTGCAAGTGTAGCATTTTTGAGCTCCACACTAAGTCCCTCCCGAGCAATCTCTAGCATTTCTCGGTCAGCAAATGGACGTGCTAAGCGACGGTTTAACGAACCAATCTCCACTAGATATTCGTATACGCTCTCCTTTGACTTTTGTTTGCGGTTCAGAAGAACGCGCAATATCGCCTTATCATCGGTAAGCGTACCGAAGGTTTGTAGGAGTCCCTCCCTTAGCACTGGATAGGTCAGCACCTCATGTTCATGAGTTAAGTTCAAATAGTATCTGTCGGCAGCCCCCTTGAGATACCGCGGAACGATAGACCTAAGGTCGTCCCAATTCACGCGGTCCCTCCTGGCAGCCGCCTCAACTCTGTGAACAAACTCATGAACATCAGGAGAGTGACCATCTCCTGTGAAGGTTGGAACCCAGTTTGAGTCATAACGACTCAAATTGTTCCCACGAACCTCTCGGTACTCCACCGGTGCTAACGCTGGAGCCGCGTCACGCCATACCTGAGGAGGTTGGTTGTATGGTGGTGGTGCTGTTAGTGGAGCTTGTGGATAATTTAATGATTGTTGTTGTACCAATGCTGGATTGTTGTGTATGTGTTCAGCTTGGAAAGATGGACCCAATAGTGGTATTGCAAGGTCCTCTGCTCTCAAACCTGATTGTTGAAAATAAGCCGGTGGTAATTGTTCCGACCGTCTCTGTTGTTGATGGTCTGTACGATTCAGACTATTTATTGTCTCAGTTATTGGCTGTACTGGGATCGGTGTGGATCTCTCACCTGGTCGAAAAGCAGGTGAAGCAGATGGAGCAGATGATACTCCTGGTTTATTTTGTATAATTGGACGTGTTGACAGTGATCCTATTATATCCCAGGCGCGTGACAATTGCGAGATAGCGTAGGTGCGGGCTTCTTGCAAGTCATTGCGAGGACCCAACCTATTCATCCTACCTGTATAATGCAACACTCGATTCGCCAAACCATCTAAGAAGATCTGATTAACCGGTGGTTGAAGTCGACGTACCTGATCTAAAACAACTTGTGCTGCCTGCACCACCGTTTGAGACTCAGCTACCAAGTCTCTCGCATGAGATACCGTTACTGGAACTGCACCATGATTTACGTGGTTTCGCAGTTCCTCTGCCCAATTGACCCCTCTAAAATCCACACCCCGAACCAGACATTCGATCTGCAGTTCACTGGATTCCAAACCATAGAACGGATGGTCCACGCCAATGTGACTTGACATTTTGATGGTAAAACTTATAGAATCCAGAATTCACAATAACAAATAACAATAATAAAACCAATCTCAACAACAAAAAAAAATGTAGCTAGTATGCTGTAAAAGTGAAAACAATAAAAAGCGCAAAACGAAAAAAAACCAACGAACGCCCCAAAAAAACAGAAAATTTTTGTAAAAAAACAAACTTCGTAAAGGAACCAAAGGAAAGACCGTCGTAGTTAATCCTTGCTGAACCTGTACAAAAATTCCTAAGATATTGTATATGTAAAAATATAATTTATTTATTTAATTTCAGATATACTGAAATAACTATATATACCTAAAATTAGTTATTGACGATAGCACCCCTAAAATATATTTATTTATTTTTAAAAAAATTGAAGAAATGAAAATTATTCAGAAAGGATGTTTATTTATTGGATGCACCGTCCTAACTTTGAAATATTGATTTATTTAAAAAAAAAATTAAAATATTTATTTATATCTTGATGTTTTGCTTAATTATCAAAATTTATTTATTTAGTTACCTAAAATTAACTTAAATTTAAAAAATTATTTATTTAATAAAAATTATTTAATTACGAAAATTTACTTTATTTAATAAAAATTTTATTTATTTAATTCTTGAAAAATTTGTTTGATTTATTTTATTTTTATTTAATAATATAAGAGATTCCCAAAATCAAGATTCGTCTGGAGACAATTTAAAAAGTAAGTATGGTACAATATCCATTTCATTTAAATTTGAAATATCGCGTTCGCGAGCCCACTCCAACAATGCATGTGAGAACCTACTGGAAAAGCCCCTAACGACCAGATTCTACAGAACAGGTTCTCCCCAACCTAATAAAACAATCACAACTGTCACGATTAGACACTAGGTCCATTTCTACTGACCCAGTTGTGCTTGTTTAACCTACAAATAAATTACAACTAAACCTAATGCGAAAGTTGTAGAACGCTCCCGAGCACCAGACTTCAAATCTTAAACTCTATGAAAAATTGTTCTATTGTAAAAGCTAAGTGGAAAAAAATGGTAAGTTTTTGAATTTGTATGAGGTGAAGCCTCTGATCCTGAAAGCAAAGTACAATTGGTTCTTCTCTTCATTACACCGAAGAAGCCTCTGAGCAAAGAATGGTACTACTGGTTTGCACCTAAGTACAAACACAGCAACACCACTCCTCGTCCCTGAGGACTTCCTCGCCGAATGAAGAGAAGAAACCAATGTTCTTCGATCGCATAACCCCGATGGCCATAGGCGATCTAAGAACGACATCAATGTTAAAGGGATAAGCCCCATGGATGGCTTTTTAGGCCTACCGCTGGGAAAAGTGAATCAATAAACCTAATAAACATAAATCAATTCAAGAAAAAAACCATTTACTCAAAATAAAGTACTAGCACAAATAGTACTTATTAAAAAAATTATTTGCAGGTAGTGCAAAAATATGTACAATGGCATGGTAAAAGAAAATATTTACAAATTATCTATATACAAAAATTTATTTACAAAAAATATACAATATATACATTATGTACAAAAACAAATTGTACTATGTATATATAAAAAAAATATGTACAGGATTATGTACAATATGTACGTGGTAGCATAAAAAAATTTCAAAAAAAAACTGCTTCCCCAAAACGGTTTTCTTTTTTCCAAATAAAAAACAATTAGTATTACTAAAAGCAAATGACAGCACAAAAAACAATCTCCAAAAAAATTGCTGTCCCAAAACGGTTTTTTTCAAAATTAAAAAAAAAATATCAAAATTCAAAATATATAATTTCCTTAATCAAAACCAAAACGAAACCAATAACTGGTTTATTTCAAGATACACAAAAAGCTGATTGACAACCACGGCCCAAACCGATTGCCACCACCCTATTACCAAAAAAAAACCACAACTGGTTTATCCTAAAACTTACAAAGAGAAACGCGAAATTCTTTAAATTTTTGAGAATATAAATTCAGAGTACTTATGATAAATATACACATGAACACACCTTAGAAACTAAACCTTTATTTTTCCCTCTAGCTTTTTAACAAAATTTAGCCAAATAAACCAACGCGAAAATAAACTATATAAGGATATTAATTAATCTAAATTGAAATGATCAATTAATATATAAATATATAAAAATGTTCCACAAAAACAAGTTTTTTTTTCAAACAAAAAAACCGGCTTGCCAACGCCCAAACTGGAAAATATTTATATATATATCTAAAAAAAACTAACGGGTCCCTTTTTGTTCGGCGCTACGTTGTAGTATTCACTTTGTGAATATGGACTTTTAATACAAAAACCTTAAATTATGATACATAACCATGTAAACACGCCCGGTATATCGATTTATCCCCCCCGGTACAAACCCTTGAGATTGGGAATCTCTTATTTATCTAATTTATCTTGACATTCTAATATAACATACATATTAATAATAAATACCTTAAGTTGTAACTGTTGATTGATGTCATCAATATTCTGTTGCTTTAGGTTATTTGTTTGATTTTCCAATATCCCTTGACTAGCGTTTGACCTTTTAACTTCCCATTTATATATCTGCCTTTGAATCCATACGGTTTTAACAACCGGAAAAACCATCAAACAAACGATTGTCTCTAACTGTGGTAATAGCTTCGATCACTGTTATCCTTGCTATTCATACTTTCGATAACATCAGTGGATACTTTATCTTCATGTACTGCCACAATTTATAAAGCAGATTTCAGGAATTCTTAATTTATTTTGATGATGTTATAAGTAAACAATCATTAGTAATTTATCACTTGTATTTACTAAATCAATAACTTTTTTTTGCTTATTTATCAAACAAAATAGACATCCAAATCACACACTAATGAAAACAGTGTTAACTTTTTTTTTGTATAAATTAAAGAAATTTCTTTTTAAAATCAAAATCAAATGTAATTATTATTTATTTTTGATAAGTTTTAGGTAATGTTTAATAACAAAACTGAATTGAAACTTTGCTTTTGAAAAGCCAAAAATGGAATGAAAAATAATTTTTCCCAAATTAAAAATTGCAAAAAAAATGTGTTTTGCTTTTGACCTTTTCTAATCAATCGTGTCATATTCGAAATTCAGCAAATGATTAACAACGACGTCTGTTCATTAGCATTGGAAATAAAAATTTAGTACGTTCGTTTGCTTTTTATAGTATGTTCAAAATTTAACTAGCAGTTAAGTTTTAGAAAATTTTAAAATTATTATTAATGTAAAAATGAACAGAAACTAATGAAATGCATTTTTATTGAATTGAAAACGAAGATGAATTTGGTTTTATTATTGTTTCGCGATTATTGCGATCGTTACAGTATCTAGCTCTGTACTAAAGTAGTAATTTAAGATATTACTAAATGTTATCCGACGAAATTTATACATTTTTCATTAGAACTCAAACCATTGATCCTTCGAGCCAGTTTTACAAAATATTTGAAAAATTTTTACATTACTGGAATTCTCTTGTGCTATTATTGTATGATTGATTTTATACGGAGTGAGTGATATATAAATAATGTATAGTTGTTGATAATACTTATGTTCTGAATGCTTCTATAAAATGGTGGTTAAATTATAAAGACAATGTGAATATATTGATGGTTTCTAAGCCTGTTGAAAAAATCGTTAATCGAATCAATCTAAAAACGACGAGATAAATATAAACACTTGTCAATTTGATACTTTGTGGCAAAGAATGAGATCTGAAAAGCATATTTTACATACTTAGATTAATTGAATCAAATTCAAACCTGACGTGGACAAACTTTTCTCCATGAAGAGGCCAGAGCAGCGAATTGATGGTTGCTTTCGAAACACTGATGGCAAATAATTTTACTTAAGCACTCACCAAAATGCCTCATCATCGCGTTCTTCAAAACGTCATTCTGTCAATTAAAAATTAAATTTCAAACAAAAACGCATAAGTTTGTTGAATTTTGCTCAGCAGAATCCTTCGTTTCAAAAGCCTGTGTCAACAAATTAAATTATTCGAAGGAATTCCTCTTTTTACCGAAAGCCCGAACTTGCTCATTCTACAAGGTAGAGGTCTTGAAGAACTGCCTCTGCGAGAAGGTTGTGTTCTTCCTTAAGGAGGTTATAATAATTGTTTGTGAAAACGTCATGCATCAAAAATCACACTGCATACAAATAAACGGGAGAAACACTATGATTCTTGGAAAGCTTTCGACTTCACAGAAAATGAATAAAAAACCAGTTCTGGTGAGTATGAAACCTGGCAAAAACTCTGGTCTTCATCAAATTAAAGAATTGGTTGTTAAGGCAATAATGGCTTCTACTTGTATGAACAATTTAATGGCTATCTCAGATTTGGTCTATTAATTATACATTCTTAAAAGTAAAGATCAATGCGCCCTTACGCCCTACGGATCAATGCGCCCTTAAATGATACCGACTATTTATGTTCCTCCTATAAATATACTGTAGGTATAACTTTCGATAAAAATTGTTAGTAAAACTGAATACCTTAGGACTTCGACGAGAGGCTTAGACTATCGAGTCACATAAACGAAATATGTGATAAATCAAAGTTACTCTTGAAATATGTGATCAAGAATGGAGGTCTATGGACATCTATACAAACTGGACTATGTAATGTACATCTATGAATTACATGCTCGGTGCCTCACAGACATAAATCGATGGAACATGTAATACGAAAATATTGAGCTAAAAAAGCATCATGTCACCAATTTTTGATACTACAATTCCACAATTTTTTGATTCCACAGAATTGTGTTAAGCTGTGTGTATATTCTAGTAAAAGTGATGGATCTCGTTTAAGTATCAATTTGTCAACGACGGCAACCTTAAGTCGCGAACCGTTGAAAACTTTGAACATTCAAGAATAAATCAGCGGTATAATGCGTGCTTGATCAACGTGATTGTCCAGTGTATTTGATGATGATATCAGTTTGAATGGCAAAACTGAATTTTTTAAAATGTTGCAAAAATTTAATTCACAGAGAAAAAGAAACGATGCTAATTGCATTGTATATCGCCATCGATGTCCCATTACTTTTATAACTTTTTCGATGCAACCTCATTATATTGAAGAATATTGGTGACTAAAGCATACATAAAAAATTTGTTTTTGTCCTATAAACATATTTCAGAAATCCATATCTAGCCAAGTGGAATTCTTCATGTTGATGAAAGTATACAACTTTCTAACAATCCATTATCCAACATCCCAATAAAAACCACCAACACTGATAACCTCGATTATGTGATATCTCGGTTAAATTGATAGACATATAAACATATGTACTATAGTAGTACTTCTTAACTTCTTTAATTACGACAATCCGTTTAATTTGTTATTCGAAATTTTTATTTGTTTATTTTATTCTGTGTTACCGATGTGTAACTGTATACTAAAGACTTAAAGATGTGCAAAGCATTTTAGTCTAAATCAACAACATTATTATACACCTAACATAGCCAATCTCAATTTCATGACTTTATGCCGCGATTACAAAAATAACAAAAAAACTTAAACATCCATTTACGATGCAAAATGTTTTTCTCTCATTTTACTTAAAAAAACAACAACAGCGCCGTTATTCAACTGACAAATAACCAAAAAATGAACCGAATTGAATCAAAAGAAAATCCAATTTAATCTGTTTGTGTTTGTATACGAAATACGGGTATAGAAAATGCGAAAAGAAAAATAAGGAAACATCTTATGCTAACTTATCGTCCTTCTTTCCTTTTCAACATTAATAATGAAAAGTTGACATTTTCTTTGACAAAAAAACAACAAATCTGCGCATCTGAGATTCACATTTTCAATGTATTCTTGGTTCTCAAAAATAAAATCAAATGAAACAAAACTAAAAAAAGGCGGAGACTATTTTAATATATAAAAAAAAGTGCTACACCGTTTACACTATTTTTTTTTTATTCAAGTATATTGCTGTGATATTTTTTACTGTGTATTGACAATCTGAAGAACAAAAAACATAAGTAAAGGAAAATAAATTGAGAGTAAATACTATTAGTTCTTGCCCCGTTTTTGGTTTTGTGTAGGTGTGTTTGTTCAATTTTCAAAATGTCTATTGAGGGGTTTGATTTTATTCTTTTGTTTTGTTTTGATTATGTTTTTAAACGATTTCTTTGTTTCCGTTGAAAAAAAAAAAGGAAGAAAATAAAATCGGTAAAGATTGGTTGATAGAATTCATGTGGTATAGAAAATATAAAAGAAAAGAAAATTGAATATTTTTCATTTTGTTGTTATGAGTGTGATCATGTGATGATGTTGTGCCTGTGCGGCATGGCATGAAGAGTTGCATGACGTATATCAAGAAAAAGAACGAATTTATTTGATTGATAAATATAAGTTTATTAAAATTGAAGAAACATGAAAGGCTTAAACCAATTTGGGAGACTTAATAGTGATGTAAAAATGGGGAAAATGGTATTAAGTCATGCATTTCTTGTTTTCAGATATTTAAAGGTTTGCAAATGATTAAATTAAAAAACATTTTTTTATTATGAAAAATTTTTATTTTAAGGCTTTGTTAGTCTTCAATAATGAAAGTTTATTATGCAGGTGAAATTTTGTATAAATCTCATTCCGAAATATGCTTTTTACAGTTTGAATTGACTTAGACCATTTTCATAATTAAATGAACGGCGTATAAATGACCTAACGCAAAAGCAAACTTTGAAATTCTAACGTTATTTATTAATTATTTTCCCAACTCATTATTTTGTCACCATTAACTTTCACTTAAAAAAGAGCAATTTTGACATTTAGGAGGAACAGCTCATTTTTATGGGCTTATGGTCCGACGATATAAAAACTTTGCAACACAACGTTTTGGCAATTATTTTTGACATTTTGTTCGACTTTTTTGTTTTTTTGTCTTCAAATTTTGCCTTAGATTACTATTATAATTAACTCTAGATGAATTACATTTTGTTGAAATAAAAAGTATTCTATAACGGTTTTTTTTACAATGTCGCACAAATTGCATTAGACTAATTTAGTTTGAAGCAATTTGATGCGATATAACGGATAAACTAATTTTTTTTAAATTTTGGCTTAGACCACTTTCATAATTATGGGCCCATATATCGATTACATGATTTTTCCGCTTAAGTACTCATTGAACTAAAATACATAGCTCCAAATTTTTGTTGATTTCTAAGACAAAAACTTTAAATTTCTATTATATATTGTCATTAAACCTGTTCTCCTTGACTCTGTCAAACACCTATAGATGATTGCTCTAAACAAACTAAAATCGAGAAAGAACTTAAAAAATTATTGAAAATTATTAATTATTAAAAAATTATGTATTTGATTTACCTGAATTGTTGGATCTGGTAGACACATCGCACTGAAAAAACAATTAAAGTAATGACAACCTCATCTCGAATTATAATCGTTTTTTATTCAAACAAAGAAAAAATAATTGTAAACAATTTTATGATTGATTGGGACAATTACAGGTTAACATTTTCCTGACAAAAGAATAAGGTTTATTTAACATACAAAGTGTTACATGCAATATAAAAGTAGTTGAATAAAGTTAAAAACTATTTCCATGAAAAAAATTTACTTTGGCCTTATAGCATGAATTTTTAATTTTAAAATATTATTATTTGAAATTAATTGCACTATATTTAATTTTCACCTAACCATTACGTGCGGTTGCCTCAACTACGCCGTTCTGTAAATGTATACAGAAGCTGTTGAATAAATTTCGGAGTTCGATTCGCTATATCAGCTCTCGGGGTGAGGTTGAGACAGCTGCACTTCAATTGGAAATAGAAAATGGTTTTTTCAGTGCGCAGATTCATTGAAAGTCTTGTATTGACTAAATATATGCAAATCGATGTTTAAGTATTCATCATTTGAGAAGTTTTATTGATGAGAACTATTTGGCAAATGGATTGATCAATAACAAGCAAATTTTTACACTAACTAATTCTGTTGTGAAGTTAGTAGAAATAACATGTTGTTTAAGAAGAAAAAACAAAAATAATATTGCATTTCATAATTAATTGCCTAAAACTTTTCAAGAGCGCGTCACTGTAATTTATATGCACATTTCGTGCACTCTTTTATTTTAATAATTTTTAAGTTGTTTTAAATATTTTTTAATATGTATTCATTTAATTTATTGAATAACATATGCAAAAAAAAAAATTTTCATTAAAAATAAAATTTACAGTAAAAAAATAAAAATTCTAGGGTATGTTTTAAATTAAGTTGAAGTATAAACTTATTTGAGTGCTAAAGTCAATCGTCATACCTATTTTTTTAATTTAACATTTTTAAATCATTTAAACATTGTACACAAAATGTGCATACACTGAAAAAAAATGAAGTTCATGACAACCTCATCTCGAAGTTGGCAGTTGATTATTCATGCAAATAAAAATTATTTGCAAACGATTTCACTGTGATTGGGACAACTACCCGATAACATTTTCCTAACAACGGAATGACGTTTATTTAAAATATAAAGTGTTATATCCAATATAACAGTAGTTGAATAAAGATAATAATTATTTCACTGAAAAAAATTTCTTTGGCCTTATATAATAAATTTTTCATTTTAAAGTTTAAGTATTTGAGATTAATTGAACTATATTTTATTTTCACATAAATATTTCGTGTGATTGTCCAACTTCATCGATTCACCAAAAAAAAATCTTGGTTGATTCAAACATGTTGCATTGTTAATCGAGCATTAAGTGAAAATTGGGGAATTAAATACGTTTGCGATAGAATCAACCAACACTCCGGATTTAAATTAACAATTCAACCATTGTTGATATATTTTTTTATAAGTATCACAAACATATTTGATTTAACCATGTTTGTAGTTGAGTCAACTATGATTTCATTTTCGAGCAACAATGCCGTGGTTGATTTAATTTTCAATTGACTACAAACGTGGTAAATAAAAAATTAGACTAAAAATAGTAATATTGAATACGTTTGTGATAGAATCAAGCAACACTCCGTATTAAATCTATTGGTTTGGTACATCTTTGTTTTTGCTGCTATCGATGTTTGTATGGGTTCGTTTTTTTCGTAAATATAATATTTGAAATTTTTTATATTAGAAATATGTATTTCGCATCAAACCCGACAAACATTTTTATGCATAAAGATAGTGTTCGAATATTTACGTTCTAAATAGGAAATGTATGAGTGTGATTTTGTTTGTAAAGGATGCGTCCATTTTTTCGCCATATTTTTAATGATACAATTTAAAAGACTAAAATTCAGAAATCAAAATATTTAAATATTTGAATTAGTATGTGTTATAATACTAATTTTCCATAATTTTCTCATTATTATGAAAAATTAAATTAAAATATCGATAAATCGACATGAAACCAGACAAATAAAAAATATTAAAAAAATATAAGAATTTTTTTAAATCACTAAAATTAATTATGGAAAGGGCCTATTAATTTAACAAGATTGTTGATATTCACAAAAAAATTTCTTCCGCACTTAATTTTATGTGCAGATAATATTAAAATTATTCAATTCAATTAAACGCATGTAAATTATTTCCTAAAATGTTAAATAAAACCAGCCATGTTAAAATATATAAAAAACTTTTTATTTTTCTATTCTTTTGTTTATTATTATTATCATTGAACGAATTTTGTTTTTCCTCTTTTTTTATTTTAACAAACACAATAATTTTCAAACAAAAACATGAACAAACTACTTAATTCAACTATGATTTGTGAATGTTTGAACACGAAATTGATCACGCCGTTGTTGATTTAAATAATGAAAATTGTTACGTTTTTTAAAATAAATTGACAATGCTACATTGGTTAAAATAACAACGTTCATATTAGACGCAAAATCAAACAAGCTTTGTAGTTGATCCTACCAACGTTTTTTTTCGGTGTATATCCTATTAAAGTTTGTCCCACCAATTTGTTATTATTCTCCTGCCCAATTAAAACACATTGAAAATATTGGAAATTCATATTTCTATCAAGTTATCGCTCGTCACAGGAATTAATTAAAGTTCAATAAATATAATATTGCAAGTGTTTTACTTAGTCCGAGGTTTTATCATTCAAAACAGTCATCATTAGTAGCAAGATCGTGTGTTGTCCAGTCAAATTAAGTCCCCTGGCAAGTGTTTTCGTAAAAAGTATTTTAATTACAGGTAATTTTTTAATTTTATACGTCGTGAATATGTATTGCCTTGGTATAGAATCCGTTTATTTTTTTTTTTAGACGTAATTTTGTCATTTTTAAGCGAAATACTGATAAATTATCAGTCCCCTGTTCTCAGTCCCCTGGAAGATTTAAAAGCGGTCAGACTTAGATAAATGTTTATTTCGTATTTTGAGATAATTTTGAGTTAATTTAGGATTAAGAAGGTTAATTTAATTAATTTTTTAATTTTGAATCTTGTATTTTTTTGTTTTTGTTTTTTTTTGTTTTTGTTTTGTTTTTTTTTTTTAATTTTTTTTTTGACTGGCGACATTCAAAAAAGTTGAAAGAACATCCAACTTTAACTAAAACTAGTTGCCAGACCTTATACGCAAAAAAACATGTCGTGCCGGAATCAGCTCCATTTTCTTCCTTCGTGTGTAGAACTACCCTTATATACTCATTCATAAGTTTACTTAACTGTTAGTTTACTTAACTTAGTTCTGGCTGCCATTTTATCTTTCTCTCCGCAACATGTGAAATCGTGAGATTACTGGAATAAAAATTTTTTAAATTAAGTGTTGCTGCATTTAGAATGGAAGATAGTTTTATTAATAATGGACTTTGTGTATTACGGCAGGTGGTTTGAATTTGAATAACAATCCAAATGTTGTTCTTGGAGAAACCTCCTCTCGAAGACGCGCACACAAGGGGGAGGTCTACGGGTCCGGACTAAAGCATATCATTTTTCAATAGAAATTTTGCTTGGCGTGCAAAATGTTTTAGTTCATTGGACCCCCTCTTAAGTCTTTTTCTGGGTGTGTGCCAAAATGGTTCAACAAAATTAATTTTGTATAGTATTATCTATAAATTTAGTACAAACCATACGTTGGCTCTCGAATGATTTTCAAAGTTTTAACAACACAATTTGATTTCTGAATTTTAGTCTTTTAAATTGTATCATTAAAAATGTGGCGAAAAAATGGACGCATCCTTTACAAACAAAATCACACTCATACATTTCCTATTTAGAACGTAAATATGCGAACACTATCTTTATGCATAAAAATGTTTGTCGGGTTTGATGCGAAATACATATTTCTAATATAAAAAATTTCAAATATTATATTTACGAAAAAAACGAACCCATACAAACATCGATAGCAGCAAAAACAAAACAAAGATGTACCAAACCAATAGATTTAATACGGAGTATTGCTTGATTGATTCTATCACAAACGTATTCAATATTACTATTTTTAGTCTAATTTTTTATTTACCACGTTTGTAGTCAATTGAAAATTAAATCAACCACGGCATCGTTGCTCGAAAATGAAATCATAGTTGACTCAACTACAAACATGGTTAAATCAAATATGTTTGTGATACTTATAAAAAAACATATCAACAACGGTTGAATTGTTAATTTAAATCCGGAGTGTTGGTTGATTCTATCGCAAACGTATTTAATTCCCCAATTTTCACTTAATGCTCGATTAACAATGCAACATGTTTGAATCAACCAAGACTTTTTATTTCGGTGCATTTGTGCAAATTATTGAACTAACTTTTATGCTGACCCTCGAGTGTAAATTTCATATGACCTCGATCGTATATGTTTTGTGTCAATCAAAATAATAAAATTAAGCTTGTAAACGTTTTTTGAACATCGAATTTGGTGTGAAATAAAGATTTAATGAAAAGGAAGAGAAACACATATATATATATATATATAATATATATATATATATATATATATATATATATATATATATATATATATATATATATATATATATATATATATATATATATATATATATATATATATATATATATATATATATATATATATATATATATATATATATATATATATATATATATATATATATATATATATATATATATATATATATATATATATATATATGTATATATATATATATATATATATATATATATATATTGTGACGATTATGGAAGATGATAGAACACCACAACAATAGAACTTTCAAGAAAAATCTCGTTAGCTCTACAAATATAAAAATCAATAAAAGATAACAATGCAACCAAAGTAAACAGTTAATAGGAAGTATTTGTTTTATCGAATAAGGATTGGTTAACGAAATAAAAATTGGTAAATAAAACAATTGAAAAGAATAGATTTCACACCTAGGTGTCAATATTTGAAGATCGTCTTATTGTTGAAATAAAGGAAGGAACAACAAAAAAAAAAGGGTTTGTTCATCTAGAATATTGCAGTAATATCGAGGCTATTTCATGTAGTATAAATAAGATTTGTTCTTCGAGGATATTATTAGTATAAAATTGTTAGTGATACAAAAAGTATAAAAATTTAGCAGTGATAAAGGCGAAGTAAAATTAAAAGTGTTATAAGTAGAAAGTTAAAAGTGATATTGTGAACGAACAAGTATAAAAGAATTATAAGTGGTGAAACATTGTTAGTACAAGAAGAACTAAAAGGGGAATAGTAATAGGAGAAATATTTTTATTGTAAAATCTTGAACGAATAAAATTATAACGTTTAGAAAATCCATTGTGTTTTAAATTTCCTGATTTAGTGATCGAACTAAATAATTGTAACTCGGCTAAGAAACGTTACAACTGGTGTCAGAAGTGGGATTGGGAAATAAGATGGAGTTGAATGGATTAAAAGTTCAAGATCTGAAGAGTGAATTGGAGAAAAGAAATCTTTCAACAACGGGAACCAAGAATGAGTTGAAAGAACGATTAATAAAAGCTATGGAAGCAGCTGGATTGGATCCAGAAAAATATCGTTTTGGGCAAGAAAAAGCAGATGAAAATCCAGATGCAGGAAATATTGAAGATAAAGATGGTGCTGTTGAAGCAACGAGGCAAGTCGTACCAGCAAACAACGACTTTGCACAGTTAATGGCTATGATGGAGCAAATGAGTAACAGCATGAGTAATGAAATGAAAAAGTTAGATGTCAACATCAATCAACAGTCTGCA
This sequence comes from Diogma glabrata, assembly GCA_963693315.1. Taxonomy (NCBI): domain Eukaryota; kingdom Metazoa; phylum Arthropoda; class Insecta; order Diptera; family Cylindrotomidae; genus Diogma; species Diogma glabrata. The sequence goes on from OY856186.1 coordinate 68,670,070, forward strand.
AACATCGCTTCAAGTCGAGAAGAAATTAGCTTGGTTAAAACACACATCGACGAGAAACTTCTACAGATGGCAGCGAATCTACGCATCGAAGTAGAGAAAATTGTGGATGAGAAAGTCGAGAAAGTGCAAAAAGAAGTTGAAGTTCTGGAACAGAAAGTGCAATCGAAAGTAGATGACTTTAAAGTAGAAGTAGAAAAAAGGCTTCTAGATGTTGAAATAATAGCTAAAACATCACATCCGGTTCAACAAATACAGGGCATGAAGTTAAAACCGCCCACATACCGATGGTACATCATCGTTTGGAATTTTCAAATTCCAATTTGAAACAGCAGCTGATCAGAACAGTTGGAACGAAACACATCGTGTGGCAGCTTTAATAGTGGCACTGAAGGGTGAAGCAGCAGAAACAATACAATCAGTTCCAGAACAAGATCGAAGGAGCTACAATGAGATCATGAAGGCTTTAGATCGCAAATATGGTAGTGACCACAAACGGGAGATATACAGACTTGAGTTGAAGGGTCGCTACCAGCGAATAGGAGAAAGTCTGCAAGAGTTTTCGTCTGCGATCGAACGTCTGGTACATATGGCACATGGAAATACATCACCAGACTATATGGAAAGAATGAAGATAGATGCGTTCATCGACGGCATAAGAGATCCTGAGACGCGGAAGTCAGCTGTGATGACGTCTAAAGCTACATTTGCTGAAACAATAGCTTGTGCATTGACTAGTGAGACGGCACAAGCAATTGTCAAACCAACAATCAAGGTACGCCGTGTAGAAATGGAAGAAGAGGACAGTTTTAGGCCTCAAAGAAGACCCAAAGAATTCAACAGTAGAATAAGATGTTGGGTATGTGACAAACTTGGTCACATATCTCGAGAATGCAGAGAGGTCAGACGAAAACGGGGAAGATCAACATCACCAATCAGACGGAGATCATCTGAAGAAAAGGCTCAAGCGGGAGAGGATGGTCAAATAGCAGCGGCAGGGTTAAACTAAAACGAGTCAGCTTTGAGGGGCGTAAGCTGGCTCCCACAACCGAATGCCCCATAATCTCCATCCCTATTTCAAGAATCGCAAGGAATGGTGACAGTCTAACGATTGGAGCTGCAATTGATGACGACAACTGTACCATTACGCTAGATACTGGAGCAACTCGCACAATAGTCCGTACAGATTTACTAAAAGGGGAGTTACAACCAGCAGAAAAATATCGAATACAAACAGCAACAGGGAAAAGTGCAAATATCAGGGGAAGCAAAATTGCTGATATAAAAATATGAAATACGCACTTTCAGCATGAAGTTCTAGTGGCAGACATCGTTGATGAAGTAATTTTGGGTATGGACTTCATGAGGCCGAATGGATTTGTAATAGACGCTGGAAATGGAGTACTCAAGTATGGTAACGTAGAGTTGGCTCTTCAGATGAATGGTGCAGAATCAAGCATGAGATTGGAACATCGCGAAAAGCTGTCACCTAATACCGAAACAATCGTGTGGGGAAGTGCACATGGAGATGCAGATGCATTATCAAGAAGGCCATGCCAGGTGGAATGCAAACACTGTAATCGGGTGGAGAGTAAGGAAAACATTATTGATGTCAGGCTTCTGCAAGTGCTTCCTAGTGAAGACTGGACGCATGAAGTGGTAAGGAAGGAGCAACTGGAAGATCCGAGCTTGGCACCAATAATAAAGTTCAAGGAAAAGGGAGAAAAACCTGCATGGGGTGAGATTGCCGATAAAAGTCAAACGTTGAAGGCATATTGGGCACAATGGGACAGTCTCTGTATTGAAGATGGATGCTTGAAAAGAATTTGGGAAAGTCCTGACGGATCAGTTAAAGAATCAATGATAGTAGTTCCCAAAATAAGAATACCTCAAGTATTAAAGGAATATCATGAAGGAACCAGTGGCGGTCACCTGGGTATTAACAAAACCCTTGCTAAAGTACGGCGTAGATTTTATTGGTCAGGAGCACGTCAATCGGTAGTGGAATGGTGTCAAGCATGCGATCAATGTGCGGCTGCAAAGGGACCTGCAAGAAGAAGCCGTGGTAACATGAGGCAGTATAATGTAGGAGCACCATTCGAGAGAATTGCGATGGATGTAGCTGGACCATTTCCGACTTCTGATAACAACAACAAATATGTGCTAGTCATAATGGATTATTTTAGCAAATGGCCAGAAGTGTGTGCAATACCAAACCAAGAAGCAACAACGATCGCTGAAGCAGTAGTTAGCAATTGGATAAGTCGCTACGGAGTGCCGATGGAGATTCACACAGATCAAGGAAGAAATTTTGAATCTACCATATTTCAAGAAATCTGTCAGATACTGGGGATTAATAAAACTAGAACAACTGCTTCACATCCCCAATCAGACGGCATGGTGGAAAGATTTAATGCTACTCTTGAGAAATATCTAGCAAAAGTAGTAAACAAGAATCAACGTGATTGGGACCGTCATATTCCGTTATTCTTGATGGCTTATAGATCAGCAGTGCATGATACAACCAAAACGACGCCTGCTAAAACCATTTTTGGAAATGATTTACAGCTACCTGGTGATCTGAAGTTTGGGATTATTCCATCGTCAACATTATGTGTCCAAGATTATGTTAATAAACTTCAAAAAGAACTTGAAGAGGTACACACGTTTGTAAGACAGAAAGCACAGATATCCAGTGATCGAATGAAGGCTCGGTATGACATTCGCGCAAACAACAAAGGATTTGAGGAAGGACAACTAGTATGGCTACACAATCCACAGCGGAGAAAAGGATTATCTCCAAAACTACAAACATCTTGGGAAGGACCTTATACCATCATAACAAAATTAAACGATGTCGTTTATCGAATAAAGAAAGGTCAACGAGCGAAACCAAAAGTCGTTCATCTAGAAAGATTAGCACCCTACAGAGGGGGAGATTTAGATTCTATTCGGGACGAACAGAAATAAGTGGGGGAGAATGTGACGATTATGGAAGATGATAGAACACCACAACAATAGAACTTTCAAGAAAAATCTCGTTAGCTCTACAAATATAAAAATCAATAAAAGATAACAATGCAACCAAAGTAAACAGTTAATAGGAAGTATTTGTTTTATCGAATAAGGATTGGTTAACGAAATAAAAATTGGTAAATAAAACAATTGAAAAGAATAGATTTCACACCTAGGTGTCAATATTTGAAGATCGTCTTATTGTTGAAATAAAGGAAGGAACAACAAAAAAAAAAAGGGTTTGTTCATCTAGAATATTGCAGTAATATCGAGGCTATTTCATGTAGTATAAATAAGAGGTGTTCTTCGAGGATATTATTAGTATAAAATTGTTAGTGATACAAAAAGTATAAAAATTTAGCAGTGATAAAGGCGAAGTAAAATTAAAAGTGTTATAAGTAGAAAGTTAAAAGTGATATTGTGAACGAACAAGTATAAAAGAATTATAAGTGGTGAAACATTGTTAGTACAAGAAGAACTAAAAGGGGAATAGTAATAGGAGAAATATTTTTATTGTAAAATCTTGAACGAATAAAATTATAACGTTTAGAAAATCCATTGTGTTTTAAATTTCCTGATTTAGTGATCGAACTAAATAATTGTAACTCGGCTAAGAAACGTTACAATATATATATATATATATATATATATATATATATATATATATATATATATATATATATATATATATATATATATATATATATATATATATATATATATATATATATATATATATATATATATATATATATATATATATATATATATATATATATATATATATATATATATATATATATATATATATATATAACTACAATATATATAACTACTATATAACTACAAGCACTACAAATCGTATTCAAACATTCAGTTCTCACACATAAATATTAACGTCAGCATTTTAACAAGACAAAACATGTTGAGAACATGAACCTCAAAGAATGTTGTAAAGACCATAACCATTATATTAAATCTTATATTACTAACTTTAGCAATTAAGCATTTTATAAATTGAAATGAATTTATTAGAAATAATGTTTAAGTTAGTCTTAGGTGAACTTTAAAGGTGTAAACAACTAAATAAAATAAAGGAATAATTAATAAAAAAAATTAAAATTGATTTTTTTTATTTTTATTATGATCCAAGACTCATAACTGGCGCAGTCGTGCGGTTAAGTGAATAATATAGTGTAGTGTAGTGTAGTGATTGGCGAATAAAAACCAACTCCGAAGTGAACCCGTCAAGAAAATTGAATTTTTTTGACATCTCTGGCTGAAGTTTACCCAAGAGGAAAGCGCTGAGAGGATTTGAGGTTCCACCACATTGCATCATAAACTTCATTTAGGACCAGCTCAACACGACCAGGTAAGCAATTTTAAATTTAATTTTTATTTAGTGAAAACAAATTTTTTTTAACAAAAAGTGAGATTTTTTTAAAATGATAATACGTGTGTTAACGGTTAATTAAATTTCAAATTTCCGGGAAAAAGTGTACTACCAGATAGGCATATTTTCATAAATACACGTAAATAAATTGAATTAGAATTGTGTTACCAATTTAGACAAACGAGCGCACTACAAGATAGACGCCGACCTGTCTACTATCCACTACTAGATAGAGATAGAAATATTAGATCCAAATTTATAGTATATGAGAAAAAAATTGGCAAAAATCTTTGATCAAAATAGAAATATTGACGAAGATTCAAGAGAAACCAACTCAAACTTAGAAATGGATCAACAAGTTGTAGAACAAATTAAAGCAATTGGTTTACAATTACAAAATATAACCCAAAAACAAGGTGAACATGACCAATTATTGGCATACCTTAATCAAAAAATGGAACAACCACCAGTAACACATGAACAAGAACATGTAGTTAACAATATGGTTAACGTTCTAGACTTATTTAGGATTCCAGATCCAATAAAGTCAATTCCGAAGTTCGATGGAAATCGAAAACAATTATCATCATGGATCAAGACCGTCGATGATACATTTAGTGTTTTCGAGCCACTTGTATCCGAACAACAATATAGCTTGTATTTGCAAGCAATTAATAATAAAATAGAAGGAAAAGCCAAAGACATACTTTGTCTGGCTGGCAATCCTAAAACCTTTAGGGAAACAAAAGAAATTCTGCAGGAAGCCTTGGGTGACCGGCAAGAACTTTCTTTCTATAAGTCGCAACTTTGGGCGACTAAACAAACCGAAAATTTAAGTATCCACGGATATTTTAATAAAATTAAAGAAATAATGCTTAACATAAAATCTTTATCTAAACAAAACCAAACACACAATAATGCCTGGCATGCCATTAATGCATTCATTGATGAAGATGCATTAACCGCATTTATACCAGGTCTTAGAAAACCATATTTTGGCTATGCACAAGCAGCAAAACCAAAAGATATAGAAGAAGCGTATGCTTTTCTATGCAAATTTAACTGCAATGAGTTAATTTCGAATAACTCAAGGAAAACAAACCAGCAGTTATCCCAACATATCCCAACCAAACATAATTCAGGTGTTATATTCCCAAATAAACCTAATGTATTTCAACAAAGAAATAATCAATTGCACTCAACATACGAAAAAAAACAAAGTAATTCGGTAAAAGACAGGCCAATTCCTATGGACGTCGATTTATCCATGCGATCAAGACAAACATTTAACAGGAAACTTATTAATAATCACGAGATTTATTCCGAAAATGAAAAACAGATCGAAGGATTAGGTTCAGAAAATAGTGAAGATTTTATTGATCCAAATTCAGAAAATAGTGAAAATTATACTGATCCAAATTTGGAAAATTTTCATTTAGAACGGGATTCAGACACGGAAGACTAAATTTTCTTCCGTATCTAATATGTAATAATGTAAAATTGCTAATCGATACCGGAGCAAATAAAAACGTAATAAAACCTGGTATCATTTCAGAGAATTTATTGCAAAAGCAAAAAACATATGTAAAAAATATTTTAGGGAACCATTTAGTAGAAAATAAATATAAAATAAATTTTTTAGAAAAAAATATTCCAAAACAAACGTATTATGAGTTAGAATTCCACAAATTTTTTGATGGAATTCTCGGTTCAGAATCAATGGCCAAGCTAAACGCGAGGATTGATTATCAAACTAATTCAATAATTTTAAATAATCACAAATTTAGTTTCAACCGTTATTATCCGATGGGAAATGTATATAATCATATTGTTACATTTAATACAACCAACGATGGTGAATGGTTGGTACCGAAATTTGAAAATGTCAATGAAGACATTGTTGTACAACCAGGCATTTATACTTCTAAAAACGGTAAAACTACAATAAAAATTCTAACAAACGAACCACAAATACCTAAAAAACTTCCAAAGTTAAAATTAATTGTCAATAATTTTGAAACAATAACTCCAATTCCTATCTATGGCAATCAATTAATTAGTAAAGACGATATTAAAAAAGTAATTAGAACAGAACATCTTAACAAAAACGAAGAGACAGCGTTAATTGCAACAATTTATAGAAATCAAAGTGTATTGTTAAAGCAGAATGAGAGATTATCTGCAACAACAGCAATTAAACACGAGATTCAAACCCGAGACGAAACACCCGTATATACGAAAACGTATAGATACCCGTACCATTTTAAAGGGGATGTTGAAGATCAAATCCAAGAAATGTTGCATAGCGGTATCATTCAAAACTCAAATAGTCCATACTCGGCACCAATCTGGGTCGTTCCAAAGAAATGTGATAACTCAGGTATAAAAAAGGTAAGAGTTGTGATCGACTACAGAAAACTCAACGAAAAAACAGTTGACGACAAATTCCCAATACCACAAATCGAGGACATATTAGATAGTTTAGGAAAATCAATTTATTTCACCACACTCGATCTAAAATCCGGTTTCCATCAAATACCAATGGAAAAGAAATCGCAATTAAAAACAGCTTTCTCAACAGATAAAGGCCACTTCGGGTTTTGTCGAATGCCTTTTGGCCTGAAAAATGGTCCAGCGACTTTCCAACGTGCCATGAATAACGTATTACAAGGTTTAATTGGTAGAATCTGTCACGTATACATGGATGACATAGTTATAGTAGGGGAATCTTTAGAAAATCATTTAGGAAATTTAAGCATTGTTTTAAAAAGACTTTCAGAATTTAATCTCAAAATCCAACTGGACAAATGTGAATTTCTCAAAAGAGAAACCGAATTCTTAGGCCATGTCATAACACCAGAAGGAGTGGAACCCAACAAAGACAAAATACAAAAGATTTTGGACTGGCCATTACCCAAAAATCAAAAGGAAATCAAACAGTTTTTAGGACTATCAGGGTATTATAGGAGGTTCATAAAGGACTATTCTAAAATCTCAAGAAATCAGTGTTGCAAAACGAAAAAAAAAATCGTAACGTTATCCGTTTCGTTTTTATAACAGTATATTTATTTTTTCGGTACGTTATTTCGTTATAAAACAGAAAAATATTATATTTTATTATGTTATAACGTTATAATTACGTTATTTTAAAATTAAATGTAATGTTTAACAGATTAGTTTTAAACATTACAATTTAATTTTAAAATAACGTAACTATAAAATTTGACTCATTTCAAATTCTTTAATTTTAATAACGACACCTTTTATTATTCACTATTGTTATAAATAAAAAACAATTAAAAAACAATAATTTTAAAATTTTTAAATATATATATTTTTTATAATTCACACTACTATAGTTTTGATCTCGTGGAGATCATCGACGGGCGTAGATATGTAACTGACGTAATTAAAATTAAAGAATTATACAATGGATTATTCACGTCACTCCGACGAATATTTTGAAATCATTTCATATTAAAAATATTTATTTTTACCAAAACTAAGCAATCTTATCAGGAGTTTTCACAAATCTGATAGTTTGTTTATAACTATTAGAGTTGCTTTTAATAGATCTTCAGATTGATTTCTCGGCCAGCAAAAAAATATTCTTTCTTAAAATTATTCAAAACACCTGTGATGCAAAACGGCTACTACAGACTTGAAATTATTTAAAATAAACTTAAAATTGTACAACATTTTATGCCCGATTTATAGTCGGTAACTTTAACTTAACGTTAACTTAACGTAAAGTACAAATGTATGAAAATGCACTAGAGCATTTATAGTCGTTAACGCAAACTTAACGTTAACTTAACGTAAAGTTCATTTCATTCTATCTTAAAGATTTTGTTAAGGATTTGTTGACGTTTGGTATAAAAACTGAAGAAAAGTAATATTTAATTGCAAGTGTCCATAAAAATAAAATTTTATTTTTTAAAAAATGCAAAGGATATAAAAAGAGCGACTTTAAAGCCAAATATTAGCAGAAAAATAATATGAAAATAAATTTTTTTATTTTTAAATTTTGTATCAAGTGTATGTTTCGAATTTTATTATTTTAAATTTTGATTTTAAAATCAGTTTATTACTTTTAAAGAATTGATTGATTTGTAACATTGATTACAAAACCATAATTAATATCAGATCAAACGTCAATGAATACGTAATTTCTTACCGACTATAAATCAAAATTTTTAGATGTCTTAAGTTAGAGTTAAGTTAAAGTTAACGTTAAGTTAACGTTACCGACTGTAAATCGGGCATTAGAACTACCAAAATCTGTAGTTTAAGCGTCCGCAAAAATTGATAAAGAGCAGATAAGTTGGATTTTATTCCACCGGTTTTTGCGTTTTGATTTTCATATACATATTTATAAAAAAGTCACCCGAAAAACGAAATAAAATATTGAGTTATCGTTACGTTTTACGTTATTGTAACGTAGTTTAATTTTTAAAACGTTATGAACGTAATTATTACTAATAACGCTATTTCATTTCGTTATTCCGTTTTTGCGTTACGTTACGAGTAACGTTTTGCAACACTGCAAGAAATATGACAAAATATTTGAAAAAAGACATTCCAATTAATTTGACGGACCCAGAATATATTTCATCATTTGAGACATTAAAAACTACAATAGCGACGGATCAGATACTAACCTATCCAGATTTCTCAAAGCCCTTTATATTGACAACAGACACTTCAGATTACGCTTTAGGCGCAGTTCTGTCACAGATCCAAAATAAAATTGAAAGACCTATTGCGTTCGCATCTCGCACACTAAATTCAACAGAGACTAAATATGCAACAAATGAAAAAGAGGCATTAGCCATAATATGGGCCGTGAAGAAATACAAACACTACCTGTACGGTAATAAGTTTACACTAGTAACGGATCATAAACCGCTAATTTTTATCAAAACATCAGAGAAAAACTCCAAAATCTTAAGATGGAGACTAGAATTAGAAAATTTCGATTACGACATAATATACAAAGAGGGAAAAGCAAATGTGGTGGCAGATGCATTAAGCAGAATTCCAAAAGAAAATGAATTAAACGAAGTGCACATGCACGAATTCTCAGAAAACACTTCACGTGAATCTGAAGAAATTCAAAGAAATTCTCACCCTTCGGACGAAATAGAAACTGTTCACTCCGCAAGTACGTCAGATGACTACTTTATTCATTTCGCAGATCGCCCAATTAACTATTACAGAAATCAAATAATTTTCAAAATTTCTAGACTAGATACAATAATCACAGAAGACCTTTTCCCAAATTTTAAAAGAATTATCTTTTCAAAAACAGCTTTCGAAGAAAACGATATAACTGAATTTTTAAAAAAATATCACAATGGCAAACAATCCGCTATCTTAGCTCCAGAAAATTTATACGGATTAATACAGGAATCATTTAGAAAAAATTTTTCACAACGAGGTCATTTTGTTTTCGTCACAAAAATTGTTGAAGATGTAATGAATGAAAATAGACAAGACACAATTATAGTCAAAGAACATGAGAGAGCACATCGAGGAATAAAAGAGGTAGAGAGCCAACTAAAGAGATCGTATTTTTTCCCAAAAATGCTTAACAAAATAAGAAATCACATAACCGCTTGTAATATATGCAATTCACATAAATATGATCGCAAACCATATAACATAAAAATATCTGCAAGACCTATTACAAAAAAACCATTAGAGCGAATACATATTGATATCTTTAGTATAAATAAAAATAGTTTCTTATCGGTAATAGATTCGTTTTCCAAACACCTTCAAATGATTCAAATTAACACCAAAAATTTAGTCGATATTACCAACGCTCTAAATAGATACTTTACACTTTTCGGAATTCCGAACACCATAATTTCTGATCATGAAACCACTTTTCAATCAGCACAATTCAAAGAATATCTAAATAAACTTAACGTTAAAATAGAATATGCATCCTCCTCAGAATCTAATGGACAGATTGAGAAAACGCATGCAACAATAATAGAGATATTCAACACAAAGAGACGCCAAATGAAGTTATATTTAATCAAAATAACTTAACAAGCCCAATAGAAATTCAAGCACATGCGAATAATATATTCCTAGAGGTGAAAAACAATTTAGAGATAGCAGCAAAGAAAATGGAAAAGCAGAATGAGAAAAAAGAAAAACCACCTGGTTTAACAGAAAACCAAGTAGTATTTCTTAAACCAAATATTAGATCGAAAACTCAACCAAGAGGGTTGCATGTTAAAGTCCAAGATGTAGCATTGAAAACATTTAAAATTAATAAAAACATAAAACGGAATAAAAATAAATTAAAAAGACTAAAGAAAACTAATATAACTTAATTTTTATTCTCTCTATTATTTCAGAAGAACTACACTTTTTTTGTGTTTTGAACAAATTTCAATCAATGTATTAATAAATATTTTTTTTAATATAATTAAATCAATATTCAATATATTTTAATAAAATCAATATATTTTCAATATAATTAAATTTAAATCATTTTCAAAGAAATAAAATTTTCCTTTAAAATAAAATATCAAAAAGATACAAGCTTATTGCAATATTCATATTTAAATCAGTAAAAAATATTTTCAATATAAGTAAATCAATATAGTTAAATTTCAATAATTTTCTAAAAATAAAATTTTCTTTTAAAATAAATTTTCTTTTAAATCAATTAATATATTTTCAATAAAATTAAATTTAAATCATTTTGCAAAAATAAAAATTAATTAAAGACAAAATGTATGCAATACTAAAAATGATTATACTAATTATTACTCTCAAGTACTGTAATAATCAAAAATTGGAAATTAAAAACTTAAATAATGACCCAGTTTTATTATTAGAATTAAATAAATGTAAAATTCAAATTGGAAATATTAGAATTATCCATCCGATAAATTTGACAAATTTAGAATTAACTATAGGGTCAATCAGTAGAATAGTTACTAACAAAATAGACGATAAGTTATAAGAATTACACAATATAATACAACAAAAAGTTAAAAAACTGGTCAATAATTTCAACCAAATAAAACCTATACAACATGGAAGATATAGAAGATGGGATTCTTTAGGTTCAGCATGGAAGTGGTTAGCAGGCAACCCAGATGCTCAAGATCTACGAATAAACAATAGTACAATGAACGAGCTGATTAGTGAAAATAACCAACAATGGAAAATAAATGAACAGATTAATAAAAGAATCCAACTCCTTACAGATACAGTTAATAAAGCAGTAAAATCTACAGCGATGTCTAACAAAATACTTCTGTCCGAAATAGAGATGATAGCAACAATAATTAATATTGACACCATCAACACCATATTAGAAGACATCCAAGATGCGATACTCAGAACTAAGTTAGAACTACCAAGCAACAAAATTTTGTCTTTGAAAGAAATCCTCTCTGTCAAAGATTTATTAGTTGACCAGGGTGTTAACATAACATTACCAGATGAAGCTCTACAGTATGTTATTCCCAAAATTTCTGTAAATCATGAAACACTACTCTATATACTACAAGTGCCAAAACTGGAGAAAGAAGAATCAACAGCAATAATGATCGTACCGTTGGTTATTAATAATACAATCATTAATAACTACCCACAACACGTAATAAAATCAAGACAACGAATATTTACAACGATAAATTATGCTGATTACGTCCAAAAACATTCAAAAATTAAAGAATTTCGAGATAACTGCATTAAGCCACTAATCATGGGAACAGATAGCCAATGCAATGTGACAGCAGATATGGATACATCAATACAATATATTTCTGAAAACAAACTTTTAGTAAATAATGCAAAGAACGAAAGTTTATCTTCAAATTGTGGACCTCATAACCGAACACTTACAGGAAACTTTCTGATAAATTTTTGGAATTGTACAATAACATTTAACAGCAGAAAATTCCATTCATACGAAATAAGAAGTCAAATACAAGAAATTCAAGGTGCTCTGCATAACATTCGAACAACACGAAAGCTTATATCAACCTTGAATATTGAAACCATCAATCAAGAAAATATTGAAAACAGGAAAAAGCTAAGCAATGTATATTTGAGACAAGCAAATTTCCAAACCTGGATCTGGACGTTGACAGGAAGCATTTCTGCATCATCGATAGTTATCATCATATTACTGTTCTACATCATAACTCGTAGAAACGGTGCAAGAATTACAATAAAAAACTCTAGTAAACCAGCAATAGAAGAACACAAAACGGAAAAAGCAAAAAGATTTTCCGACTTGTTGAAAGAATGTGGGATTACACCAAAGACCGAGGACGCCCTTTCTTCACCCCCCGGAGGAGTTATATTATAGCATTCCATTACAAATCGTATTCAAACATTCAGTTCTCACACATAAATATTAACGTCAGCATTTTAACAAGACAAAACATGTTGAGAACATGAACCTCAAAGAATGTTGTAAAGACCATAACCATTATATTAAATATTATATTACTAACTTTAGCAATTAAGCATTTTATAAATTGAAATGAATTTATTAGAAATAATGTTTAAGTTAGTCTTAGGTGAACTTTAAAGGTGTAAACAACTAAATAAAATAAAGGAATAATTAATAAAAAAAATTAAAATTGATTTCTTTTATTTTTATTATGATCCAAGACTCATAACTATATATATATATATATATATATATATATATATATATATATATATATATATATATATATATATATATATATATATATATATATATATAAATATATATATATATATATATATATATATATATATATATATATATATATATATATATATATATATATAATATATATATATATATATATATATTTATATATATATATATATATATATATATATATATATATATATATATATATATATATATATATATATATATATATATATATATATATATATATATATATATATATATATATATATATATATATATATATATATATATATATATATATATATATATATATATATATATATATATGTATATATATATATATATATATTTTTTTTTTTTTTTTTTTTTTTTCCTTTATCTCCATTTAGGAGCATAGGGCGTCTACTAGACTGGACCATCTAACTCTGTTGGGGGCAATCGCTTTCAGTTCACCCCATGTCTTGCCAATTTGTTTTGCTTCAGCTAGCACCGTTTTTTTCCATGTCATGGGTGGTCTTCCAACTCTCCTTTTACCTTGTGGATTCCACTCTAGGGACATCCTTGTTATATCTTCGACTGATTTTCTCAGTGTATGTCCTATCCATCTCCATTTTCTTTGTTTTATCTCGGTCTCAATGTCTAGCTGCTCTGTCTGCCGTAGAAGCTCTTGGTTACTGATGGTGTTTGGCCAGAAGCATTTGATCAGTCTTCTCAGGCATTTGTTCACAAACACCTGTAGTTTATTTGTGATCTTTCTTGTTTGTTTCCACGTTTCACACCCATACAGCAGTACTGACTTGACACATGCATTGAACATTCGTAGCTTTGTCTTTCTTGACAGGACGGATGCATTCCAGATCTTGTGAAGCATATTGAACGTATTTCTGGCTTTGTTAATACGCTGACTGATATCTTCTTCAGTCCCGCCTGTTTTTGCTACAGTACAACCAAGGTACACAAATTTGTCAACTTCGTCCACTTGTGTATTGTTGATGGTAATTGGTGTTATCGTTTTGGTGTTCAATCTCATAGCCTTTGTTTTTCTGATATTAATGTTGAGACCGACTTCATGTGCAAGGGTTGATAGCTTCTGTATTTTCTGCTGCATGTCCGTATGTGTGTGTGTAAGTAGACAGATGTCATCTGCGTAGTCTAGATCATTGAGCCGTCTTGTTGTATTCCATTGGATTCCATTTGGACTTGCATCATCGAGCTTTCTCATGATACTATCTAGTACTATTAGGAATAGTAGTGGGGATAGTACACAGCCTTGTCTCACTCCTCGGTGGTTGTAGTATTCATCACTTTGCTGTCCTTTGTATTGTATTCTGTTTGCAGCATCCCGGTACATTTCTTTGATTAGATCAATTATTTTCTTCGGTATGCCCATTTCACAAAGTGTCTTCCATATCGCGCTCCTGTTGATTGAGTCGAAGGCGCGTTCGAAGTCCACGAAGAGGAGATACAATGGTGAATTCCATTCATTTGATTGCTCAATGATGATACGGATTGTGTTGATATGATCGGTACAGCTTCTTCCTGGTCTAAAGCCGGCTTGTTCATTTCTTAGTTTCATGTTAATTGATGGAGATATTCTTTCGAGAATGATCATTGCAAGTATTTTCATTATTGTGTTGAGCAGAGATATACCTCTCCACATTTTGCATTCTCTTAGATCACCTTTCTTTGGGATTGTTATGGTTAAACCTTCTTTCCATTTGGTTGGTATTTTACCTTCGTTCCATACATCAGCTAATAGTGGTGTTAGAGCTTCTGCTGTTGTGTTTACATCTGCTTTGAGTAATTCTGCTGATATATTATCTGTACCAGCAGATTTGTTGTTCTTGAGTTTCTGTATGGCATCTCTAACTTCCCGTTCCGTTGGTGGATGGGTGCTAATAGTTTCGTTAAAGTTGTCATCCGGAGACTGCAAGTTATTTTCTTGTTGGTGGCAGTTGTCTTCGAAGTATTCTTTCCATCTATTTAGCTGTTGTTCATGAGTTGTGAGGGTTTGACCAGATTCATCCTTTATTGGTGGAGTGTTTGTATATTTGTTGGTGACCTTTCTCACGCATTTGTGTAGTGTGCGCATATTTCTATTAGCTGCTGCTGTTTCCGCAGTCTTGAGAATGCTTTCTGTATATCTTCTGCGATCATTCCTTGCCATCTTTTTAACTTGTTTTGCTGTACTTTCATATTTGTTGCGGATCTCGCTTGTGTTCTGGTGACACAACTGCAACTTGAGCTGTCGACGCTCTTCAATTTTCTTCCATGTATCATCGCTAATCCATGGTTTCCGTAATTTGTCTTGGTAGCCTAGCACATCTGTAGCAGTTTTGACGTAAGCTTCTTTAACTTGTTCCCATTTTTCATCAATGCTGGTGGTTTCGTTGTTTAGTAGATTGAGCTGGAGCGACTCTTTGAAGATGTTATTTGTATTTTTGTCGCTCAATCTATTGATGTTAAATTTCCTCTGACATGACTTGTTGTTTTGTTTTACAGCGGCTGGTTTAATTTTGAATGTTGCAATTACCAGTTGATGGTCGCTGTGTATGTCTGCTCCTCGTTTTGCTCTGACGTCTTGTAGTGAGGATAGAAACTTCTTATTCACCAGTACGTGATCAATTTGATTCTTGGTTCTTCCATTTGGTGATGTCCAAGTGTATTTGTGTATGTTCTTGTGTGGGAACTTGCTGCCTCCTATGAATAGTTGATTTGTGACACAACAATCGATGAGCCTTTCTCCATTATTGTTACGTGTTGATTCTAGTGCATTTTTGCCCATGACTGATTCCATTCCGGTGTTGTCGGTTCCAATTTTGGCATTGAAATCCCCTTGTATTATTTTGATGTCATTTCGGTGTGCACTAGCCAGCGTTGCTTGGAGCTGTTCGTAGAATTCATTTTTTGTCGCATCATCAGCTTCTTCGGTAGGTGCATAGCACTGTATGATCGTTGTGTTTCTAATTTTCGATTGGAATCTTGCTGTTATTATTCTGCTACTGATTGGTTTCCATTCGAGAAGTGCTTTCTTTGCGTTAGGTGTTGTTAATATTGCTACGCCTTGTTCATGTGTGTTGGATTTACCAGAGAACATCATATAGTTTCCTTCAGTTGTTGTTAACTCTCCGCTGTTTTTCCATCTTACTTCACTGAGTCCTAGTATCTCGATGTTATATTCTTTCATTACTTTCTCAACTTGTGCTAGCCGCGATGTTTCTATCAGAGTTCTGACATTCCAGTTTCCTACTCGTGTCCGGGTACGATAGCTAAGGGTCGATATTTTATTATTCCGGTTTGTTTTGCTTTGTGTCTTTCTAGTATGCGTTTCTTTAATCATTTGAATTTCGGATTCACCTTTCGGATTAACGGGTGATTGGGCCATCGAATCCTAGCCAGTTTCCAGGGCTGCTGGATAAGGTATACTGGCATACCGTGGGCGAGATATTCCTGCTTCAATGTGATTCAATCGTATTTCCATATTTTTTCTGGTGAAGTTCCCAAGCGGTCACCCGTTTAAGTTCGCACCCTTCCCAGTGTTGCTTAACTTCCTTGTAAGTGATGTTGTTGACTATATATATATATATATATATATATATATATATATATATATATATATATATATATATATATATATATATATATATATATATATATATATATATATATATATATATATATATATATATATATATATATATATATATATATATATATATATATATATATATATATATATATATATATATATATATATATTAGGGTGCTTTTTTTTTGGGGCGACAATTCTATTTTTCTGGTGCCCCACCAAAATTTTGTTGGGAATACCCAAGAAAACGTCCTCCTAAAATTTGAGCCCTCAAAATTAATGTTTAGCACTCGGCATCGGCGTTTGAAGATTTTCCATACAAAATACATGTAAACTATAGTATTTTTTAAAAACAAAATTACAGCTCAGCGGCATTTTATACTATTTCAAAAAGGAAAAAAGCCACTAACTCAGGACTAAATTATCTACAAAAGTGCCTAAATAGATGTAATTGTACCTTACACCGGTGACACAGTACAGATCACTAAACCAGTTTTATGTGTTTTTCTTGTTCTTTTGTTTTTATTTCATAAATGGCTAAAGCTACAGGAAAAATGTCAATAACAAAGTTGTAGCTAATTAAGTTTCCTACAAAAAACTCATAGTAACTGAATCTCTATGATTGATATTTCTCGAGATAATAAACTTTTTACTATTTTAGCACTTGCGATTTTTATAAATTGATGACGAAAATCTCTTAAAACATCCATTTTAATAAAAGCTGATTATCTCGAGAAATATCAATCAAAGAAATTCGGTTCTTTTGAGTTTTTTGTAGAAAACTTAACTAACTACAACTTTGTTATTGACATTTTTCCTGTAGCTTTAGCCATTTATGAAATAAAAACAAAAGAACAAGAAATTCACATAAAACTGACTTTAGTGATCTGTACTGTGTCACCGGTGTAAGGTACAATTACATCTATTTAGGCACTTTTGTAGATAATTTAGTCCTGAGTTAGTGGCTGTTTTCCTTTTTGAAATAGTATAAAATGCCGCTGAGCTGTATTTTTTTTTTTAAAAAACACTATAGTTTACATGTATTTTGTATGGAAAATCTTCAAACGCCGATGCCGAGTGCTAAACATTAATTTTGAGGGCTCAAATTTTAGGAGGACGTTTTCTTGGGTATTTCCAACAAAATTTTGGTGGGGCACCAGAAAAATAGAATTGTCGCCCAAAAAAAAGCACCCTAATATATATATATATATATATATATTATATATATATATATATATATATATATATATATATATATATATATATATATATATATATATATATATATATATATATATATATATATATATATTATATATATATATATATATATATATATATATATATATATATATATATATATATATATATATATATATATATATATATATATATATATATATATATATATATATATATACGGTACGGTTTTCATCCCAATGTTGTGAAGTTGATTCAAAATTTCCTATCCAACCGATACATTTCGGTAACCTTAGACGGATTTTCTTCTGAGTCTAAACTAATTAACGCTGGTGTACCTCAAGGCTCAGTATTGTCCCAACCCTATTTTTGATTTATATCAACGAATTGTTGTGAAAATCACCAGCAACCCAATAAATAGTTTTGCAGATGAAAGTACTCTGCACAAGTCGTTCGAGGCCCCTGCCTTCAAAAGGTGAAATGCACGAACGAATTAATCCTGCCCGGAGAGACGCTGCCATAAACGTGAACAAAGACCTGAATACAGTCGCCGACTAGAGTGACCAAATCCTTATCAATTTCAACTCTACCAAAACACAGCTGTTGATTGTTTCCAGATCAAAGACCGAGCTCCCCAAAGATATTTTATTCAGTATGTGTGATGAACCAATAGGTGAATGTAAAAACATTCGTTTATTGGGTGTCACAGTTTTAAATGACCTACTCTGGAACGATCATGTAATGGCGATGGCAAAAAGCGCGTCTAAAATACTCGGCCACTAAATAGATGCGAAAAATTTTTCACTCCATACCAATTGCTCCATGTTTATAAGTCCTATATTCGTCCCTATATGAAGTACTGCTGTCAAGTTTGGGGTGCTGCCTCTGTTTCCATCTTGGCCCTCTTAAACTCTGTTCAAAAGCGGGCTATACGAATTGTGGGTGATCGAACTTTGACATCAAAACTTAATTCCCTACAACATCGTCGCACTGTTGCTGACCTCGTTGTTTTTTTACATATATTGTCATCAGCAGTGCTCAGATGAAATAAGCGGCATCGTGCCTCAAACTTATTCTTACCCCCCGTTCCACTCGGCAATCGGCTGCCGCAACCGGTGAAACGTTAAAGATCCCGCGCTGCCATACTGGCAGATCGCAGAGAGACTTCTTTGTCAGAACTGCGTACAAATGGAATAGTTTGCCGGAACACTTAGTCTCATGTGGCTTCAACCCGCAGATGTTAAAAAAAGCGTTAATCTACACCTTAGAACGCCAGTTGTTGTGGGACCCAGGTCTAGACCAGGGTCTTAAAAGGTATTTATGTGTAGTTTGTGACACATATTCTAAGCCCTATTACACAACACATTTTATTTAAAAAATATATATACATATATTATATATATATATATATATATATATATATATATATATATATATATATATATATATATATATATTTATATATATATATATATATATATATATATATATATTATATATATATATATATGTATATATATTATATATATATATATATATATATATATATATATATATATATATATATATATATATATAAATATATATATATATATATATATATATATATATATATATATATATAAATATATATTTATATATATTATATATATATATATTATATATATATATATATATATATATATATATATATAATATATATATATATATATATATATATATATATATATATATATTAGACTGGTCGTTAAAACTAAATTTCCCGAGACGCCCCCTAGAAAAATTCTTTGGGTCAAAAAACCACAACGGCATTATTTTTTTTTTTTTTAAATCAAAAGAACACGTGCCGCAAAATCGTTGAAGTTGATTTTTTGAAAAGTTCGTAGATTTTTTCAAATATCTCATAAAATATGCAGATGTAAAAAAAAATCACATAACCATTTTTGTAGGAATTTAATTCTCTACAAAAAAAAATCCATGTCATTTTTTCCCGAAAACGTATAGTTTCTCATGATATTTTGAAAATGAACTTGTAAGTTTTCGTAATTTTTAAAAAACATGAAAAAATAAAGATGACGAAAAACTCCTAATTTTCTTCTTATGCTATAGAATGAAATGTATAAAAAAATAATCGTGACAAAAAAAATCAAATTAGTACTTTTTCGTCGAAATTTTCATCATTTGGTTTTACGAGTTTCGAAGAATTTCAAGTTTTATTTCAAAATATCATCAGAAATATAGGTTTTAGGAAAAAACTGACTTGGACCTTTTTTGTAGAGAATTAAATTTCCTGCAAAATGATTATGTGATTTTTTTTGACATCTGCATATTTTATGAGATATTAACAATTTATCAAAAAATAAACTTCGATGATTTTGCGGCACGTGTTCTTTTCACTTAAAAAAAAAAAAAATAAAGCCGTTATGGTTTTTTGACCACAAAGAATTTTTCTGGGGGGCGTCTCGGAAAATTTAGTTTTTAACGACCAGTCTAATATATATATATATATATATATATATATATATATATATATATATATATATATATATATATATATATATATATATATATATATATATATATATATATATATATATATATATATATATATATATATATATATATATATATATATATATATAATATATATATATATATATATATATATATATATATAATATATATATATATATATATATATATATATATATTATATATATATATATATATATATATATATATATATATATATATATATTATATATATTGGGGTGCTTTTTTTTGGGGCGACAATTCTTTTTTTCTGGTGCCCCACCAAAATTTTGTTGGAAATACCCAACAAAACGTCCTTCTAAAATATGAGCCCTCAAAATTAATGTTTAGCACTCGGCATCGGGCGTTTGAAGATTTTCCATACAAATACATGTAAACTATAGTGTTTTTTAAAAAAAAATTACAGCTCAGCGGCATTTTATACTATTTCAAAAGGAAAACAGCCACTAACTCAGGACTAAATTATCTACAAAAAAGCCTAAATAGATGTAATTGTAACTTACACCGGTGACACAGTACAGATCACTAAAGTCAGTTTTTATGTGAATTTCTTGTTCTTTTGTTTTTATTTCATAAATGGCTAAAGCTACAGGAAAAATGTCAATAACAAAGTTGTAGTTAGTTAAGTTTTCTACAAAAACTCACAACCACCGAATCTCTATGGTTGATATTTCTCGAGATAATAAGCTTTTATTAAAATGGATGTTTTAAAGAGATTTACGTCATCAATTTATAAAAATCGCAAGTTCTAAAATAGTAAAAGTTTATTATCTCGAGAAATATCAATCATAGAGATTCAATTAGTATGAGTTTTTTGTAGGGAAACTTAATTAGCTACAACTTTGTTATTGACATTTTTCCTGTAGCTTTAGCCGTTTATGAAATAAAAAACAAAAGAACAAGAAATTCACATAAAACTGACTTTAGTGATCTGTACTGTGTCCACCGGTTTTAAG